>NDXB01016789.1:42661-59436 GCA_002631895.1 Agapornis roseicollis
CCCCCCCCAATTAGCTGTTTTAAAAAAAGAGAACTGGAAGTTTTCCTGCTTGGCCTCGTAGGGCATAAATAAGGGCTTCACTGGTTGTCCCCCATCTGGAGAGAGAGTGGGAAGGTGCACCAGTAGCACTGATGGCACCAGAATGATCCCTCTCCAGCTTGCACTGGGACCAGAATTCATAATTTTGTCTTTGAAGTGCTTTGTCCCACCTTTGGAAATGATGTGTTCTTAACAGAACATACATATTTAGTAATTTTGAGGAGTTATACCCAGAGATCCACTTGTAAATCTGCAGCCAGAACTAAGAGTAGTTAGTTCTGATGAAGTGTGGTCACAAGATCAGTTAGGATTGCTACTGCATTACCAAGGTGTAAGGCTCATTCTCAGACATACATGGCCAAAACCCCCTTTTGTAGATAGCGTTCTGTTGTGCAAGACAGGGATGTGAGCACATTGCTAGGAGCAGTCCACCAGTTCCCAGTTACCTTGCCGTGATAGCATGTGCAACCCTCAGATTGTCCTTCCCATCATTGCACAAGTGGGATGGCAGAGGCATGCAGTAGCTATGTTCTCTTGGAAAAGCACAGCAAACAGACTGTGGCTTGACCAATTTACTCTGACATGTGTACACATTAGCTCACTTGGCATTTATGGGAATCAAACGTATTTAGTAGCAGTGCCCACAAAAAGGTAGCTGGGCAATTTAGGCAGTTTATTAGGAACTTCTAGCACCATTTTTAAACTACTTTATCTTAAAAAAAAAGATTTTGTTTCCTGATTGCAGTAATCAATACGTACAAGATTCTAGATTAACGGTTTAGGCTACAGAAATCCTGAACTTGTAATACAGTAAGTGACTCTAAGAAATTATTGGGAAAATATTTACCGATGAACTTCTTGATATACAACTTCTACTGGAAACTGACTGAGAGCATTCTTATTCTTGTAAGTGAACACAGCAGAAAACCAACCCAACATGTGATAAATGTACTAGACAGAATTGCTGTCTGAAATCCAGGATAGTGAACAGCATGCATTACCTAACACTTCCGGTACGTGGGGTTACAAGCTTTGCTGAAAGATGATCTTAAGGCTCTTTTCAACCCTAACGATTCTATGATTCTATCATCATAACAAACTTTATTGTAATGTACAGCAGAAAGAAGAACTAAATCCAACATTTTTCCTTCCAGAGCCTGAGAGACAAATGAATGTTGTTGCTCCCTAGTAGCTCATAAAAACCCTACCAAGCCCATATTATGCATAAATGGAGTATCTGGGTATGCAGTGACTTCTGTCTGAAAACAGACTGGATGCAGCCACCATAAGGATCATTTAAAAAAGGTGTAATTCTTGAATTGCCCAAACTGCTGGCATTGTGCACATACGGTGCCACAGCAATAATGCGTTTGAAAACATCTGTTCTATGTAATTTTATTGAGGAAAGTATCCTGATGCAAAAACTTAAAATTCAAGAAATAGAAAGGAGGAAAAAAAAGTCCTTTTCCTATAGCAGTGAAACAGTATCTTCTCAGACACTGGGATTTAGAAGGAAAAAAAACCAACCCAAGCCAAAAAAGTGGGACTCATACTGAAAAGCACATGTACATATTCTGACTTGCAGCGGAAATCACTGTGAAAATGCTATCTTGAAACTAATGCAGATAACTTAAAGTAAATTAACTAGGCACTTGTCTCAGCATAAAACAGCACTACTTTGTAATACTTTGTGTTAAGCTAATGATGTAAATTGTGGCTGCGTTTATTTTCTAACAAGTTGCCCTACACTAACTGAAAACAAGGTAGTTTGTCACCCAAGCACATGTGTCCTTTGTGAACTGTTAAATCAAATCAGATCTACTTTGCTAGCTGAAACCAGAATAGTTTATGGTATATTGAACCCACAAATCATGATCCACATGCCCCAATTCCATCATTACATTTCACAAAGAATGATATGAACTGACACTGCATAGGCTGGCAATGTAAAGTTTCCCATATAAAGATAAATACAGTGTGTAGCATTTCCCTGCTAGACTTCAATACATGCAATTACTGCAGTTATAATGGAAAAAAACCTTTTCTGTTACTGAAACAAAGGGAGTATTCATCTCTGCCACAAGATTTCTTCTACTCTCCTATGGACTTCATGGGCAGGAGAAAAACATTTTTGGTTATTGTTGAGAAGACTTTGCAGTTTCTTGGACTGATTTTCAACTAAGTAAACCTGGTCAGGTGGAATCCAATTTGCCTCCATTCCATGTATTTGATGAATTGCCCTGATTTGGCACCACTTACTTTTATTTTCACACATAAGACTTCCTAAGCAAACAGCAGGAATATGAGATGAAAGTGGAGGATACACAAACGAAACATGTTTCCATCCTCTTTTTAAGGCAAAATAGTTAGCATGTCCACAGTAGCAATTAGCAATGAATTATATTCATGCAATCCATTCCCAATTCATTCTATAAGTTATTAAGTAGAAAAAAAAATTGATTTGATGGTAAAGCTGACTTCCAGTTGCATAGCATGGTATGATTTTTAAAAAAGGAAGAGGGCATACTTCTCAGCAAGCAGTATCTTTGGTACACCATATTTGTTTCATCACTCAGTGCAAAACAGATATTGGCAAAGGTACAAGCTTTTCAGGCCAATAAGCTAATTGTTTTTTCCTAAGGATGATTAGCAAAGATGTAATCCTGTCTATACCTTGCCTGCAGGGCCCTGTTCCTCATATTTCAAAACAGTGTACACTGCACAATCCACTATACAACCTTTGACTTCCACTCGCATGGTACTCCTAGTGTTGTGCTTACAGTAAAATATCAAAGCAGGGTATAGCTGCCACTGACACTCATTGGCAAAGTACCAATGCCAAATGAAAGGAATCATTTTTGCAGTGCACAGGAAAACATATTTAAGGTGCAGAGAACATTTAAATCATTTAACATTAAGGGCTCTCCATGGCACTGTCAGTGGGATAATGAAATGCCAAACCATCTCTGGGAGCTGATACACTTAGAAAGGTTAGGAGAAGCTAAATGAATGTTAAATCATACTCTTTTTAAAATATAATATTTCTTCCTGCTTCTAAGTGTTTATTAGATATCACCAGAAGGATATGAGTATCTCTGTTTTGCTAAACTTTGCTCAATCTTATTTCACCAAAAGCACATAACTGGGCAGCAGAACTCAGGAGCCACTGTGAATGTGCACAGACTCCTGGATCATGAAGTCTATAAAGCTTGTGTCTTCTTTAAACAGGAAGAAAGGACCAAGGTCCAGCCACTCAAAAAATTAGGCTAGTCACAAAAAAGAAAGTAAAGAGAAAGCATACAGCTGCAGTGGCTGAAGATCGGATTATCTTCAATGATTTGGGTTGGAAGGGACCTTAAAGCTTACCTAGTTCCAACCACTGTGCCATTGGTAGAGACACCTTCCACTAGCCCAGGTTTCTCAAAGCCCTGTCCAACATGGCCTTGAACGCTTCCAGAGGTGGGGCATCCACAATTTATCTGGGAGACCTGTTCCAGTGTCTCACAACCCTCATAGGAAAGAACTTCTTCCTAATATCTAATGTAAATCTGCCCTCTTTCATCTTAAAGCCATTCCCCCTTGTTTTGTCACTACATACCCTAGAAGTCCCTTTCCACCCTTCCTGTAGTCCCACTTTAGATACTGGAAGGCTGCTCTAGGGTCTCCCTGGAGCCTTTTCTTCTCCAGGCTGAACAAGCTCAATTCTCTCAACCTGTCTTCATGGAAGAGGTGCTTCAGTCCTCTGGTTCTCCTCTGGACGTGTTTCAAGAAGTCTATGTCTTCTTATGTTGGGAGTCGCAGAACTGAATGCAGTACTCCAGGTAGGGTCTCACAAGAGTGGAATCAAGGAGGAGAATCGCCTCCCTAGACCTGCTGGTTGCACTTCTTTTGGTGCAGCTCAGCATATGGTTGGTTTTCTGGACTGCGAGCACACACTGCTGCTCATGTTGAGGTTTTTGTCAACCAGCACCCACACGTCCTTCTTCTCGGGCTGCTCTAAATCAATTCTCTGCCCAGGCTGTAGTTGTATTTGAGATTGCCCCAATCTAGGTGTAGGACCTTGCACTTGGCCTTGTGAAACTTCATGAGGTTTGCACTGGCTCACCTTTCCAGCTTGTCCAGGTCTCTCTAGGTATCATCGCTTACCTCTAGTGTGTTGATCACACCACACAGTTTGGTGTCATTGGCAAAGTTGCTGAGATTGCACTCAATCCCACTGTTAATGCTGCTGACAAAGATGTTAAACAAGATTGGTCTCAACCCTTGAGGAATGACAATTGTTACTGATAACTACTTGGACATTGAGCTGTTGACAGCAACTCTTTGAGTGTACCCATCCAGCCAATTCCTTATCCACAAGCAGTCCATTTGCACAAGCCACCTAGATGATGTCCTTCTCTCTTCCCTTATACACTAACACTGTAACCCTGTTGTAGAAGGCCACCAAATGTGTCAGTCAGAATTTGTTCTTACTGAATCCACATTGTCTATCATGAACACACCCTTTATTGTCCATTTGCTTAAGCATAGTTTCCAGGAGGTTCTGTGCCATGATCTTGCTGGTCACAGAGGCTAGTCTGACCATGGTGTAGTTCCCTGGGTCTTCCTTTTTCTTTCTTTCTCCTTGTTTTAAAATGAGGGTTATGTTTCCCCTTTTTCAGTTAGTTGGAACTTTACCAGATCACCATGACTTCTCAAATATGATGGCTAGTGGCTTAGCCAATTCATCTGCAAGTTCCCTCAGAACCCAGTGCATGCATCTTATTGGGTCCCATGGACCTGTACACCTTCAGGTTGCTTAGATGTTTATGAGCCTGATCTTCTTGTTGGTGAGCACAAGGTCCAACACAGCTCCTCTCCTCATTGGCTTCTTTATCACTTGGAGAACAAAGTTATCATTAACGTATTCCAGGAATATCCTGGATTGCTTATGCCCTGCTGTGTTGTCCCTACATCAGATATCAGGGTGGTTGAAGCCCTCTGAGGATCAGGGCTTTTGAATGTGATACCACTTCTGTCTGTTTGTGAAGGACTTCATCTGCTCAATCTTCTTGGTTGGGCAGCCTGTAGCAGACTCTGCTATAATGTCACCTGTCCCTGCAACTCTTAAATTCTGAGCTATAAACTCTCAGTTGGCTCCACATCCATGCCTAGGTGGAGCACTGCACTGCAGCTGGTCATTGACACCCCCTCTATGTGTAAAATGGCTTTGCATTAACCAGAAGTTAATGTACAGTTAACTATAGCTTTGACAATCAGGTCAGGGAAAACTGTTGACATATAACTCCAATGACTGGATTTGGATTGCATGCAGATTTTGGGTTTAATGTGGTTCTACCCAAATCTAAACCCAGAGGGTAAATTAGAAGTAGGTAAGCAGTTCTTTGCATTAGCCTCTAGACAGGGAAAGTTTCCTTCATCTTTGGAAATGATATGCATTATTCACTAAAAAAGCTGGTTTTGCAGTAGAGGCAACTCTTACACAGTCCCATTGACTAGACTTGGGTCTGCACAATTTATCATTATCCTGCCACTTTGCCCCTAACCTACTGCAGTAAAACTTTTTTTTATACTCTTATTTTTCTTTTAGTTCAAGGTGTCCCTGCCCATGGCAGGGGGGTTGGAACTGGATGATCTTAAGGTCCTTTCCAACCTTAACTATTCTATGATTCTATGATTCACTGCATATTATTACATTAATTTACCATTAATCCTGTTAACTGCATGATTATCATTTTAATGGGAAAGTAAATCTTTCCTCTGAAAAAATCCCCCAATGAGAAGAAAAAAAGAGCATAAAGGTTGCACTCAGGAATTCACAGGAGTAGAATCACCATGTCACACACCTACTCCTCACTTGCACTGGTTGTTTGAACTTACTTTTACTAAGGGAAATAACTCAAAAGAAAACAAACAAACAAACCAACCTGGTACCATCAATCTATTGATCCAAATTTGCATCATATTGAGACAGGCAGATCACATCTGCAGTCTTAACCATGGTTTCATTTTGTCAGTGTTCTTTATTATGACATCATTAAGAGTGGGATAAAAATTTACTTTTCTTCAGTAGAGGTGTCTTTCATGTGAGTTAGGTGTCTGAGCTTCCATTAGCTCCAATGAGGAAATTGAATCAATCAATTACATCAAAAAGTGGAAATTAGTCTAGGTCAGATGAATAGTTAGAACAGCTCTTTCCATTGAAAAAATCTCTCATTAAATACAGTGCATGCTTAGAAGGTTCCCTACATAACCTAGCGTAAGTATTTGGAGCTGAATCTCACCACAAAAATATCTTTAAGGAAAAGAATCTACATATGTGGATGTGGACCTGACACAGCCACAAGAATAATATGGGGATGATACAGGCATATGTTAGCTGGTTTGCATTTGCTAAATCTGATATCCTCATTTTAACTGGCCAATTCAAAGATCGGAGTCCTGGACAAAACCAACCTTTTTCCTGCCAGCCTCTAGTGCAAAAGCTCACTGATCTTTCTCCACTCTCTTAGAATCATTGTACAATTGTACAGGATGATGCTTGTAGCTTTATATTTTGCCTTCTCATTTAATATTATTCCCCAAGAACTAACAGAATCCAACTATTATTCATGATAGCTGGTAACCATTCACACTGCCCATGCATGTCTGCTCACAAAGCTCACTTCTGCGCTTGCACACTGACTCACAGTTACCACCAGTGCATGGCTGGGAGGACAACCCCAGCTGTTTGTGCAGAGGCATGCGGTTGTAACAGCACATAATGGCTCCTAGGTGGGTTTCCACATTGTCCCTTAAAAGCTCCTTCATTTCATCAGGTCTGTATGTAACCCTGCAGCCTGTCTGCATGTAGCAGCAGCACCCTCTTAAATGTGGTCCTATTCATGCAAGTGGCTGTTGATGTCAGGGTAGACAGGTGGCCAGATGTGCCCTACTTTTGCTGCTCCAAGTTTATCAGTTCTTGCAGTCAGTCAGACTGCCAGTCACAGGAGCTTATCAGTGTCTGGGACGCTGCTGCACATGCTTTGTGCAGCCTGTTGTATCCTCACAAATTTCTCCATCCATACACCTAGGCACCTATAGAAATCACTCTTACAAGCTCACATAGAAGGCACTTTTATGTAATGCAGCTTCTTCCCTGCTATGTGATATGCTTTAGCAGAAGAAGCCAGTGGGAAACCTAAAATCCTGTTATTCCCGATGTAAATTTATCCTTACATAGTAGTTGTGACAATCACAACTGGTAATACTACTAAAGCACAAAGCTAGTAATACTACCAAATGCACATTATCCTTAAAAGATTCTATTCAAAACAACATGATAAAGGAGGAAAATACACTTCCAGATTTACTGAAGTGCCTTACTAAAGCAAAAAGCTTTCTTAATACACAGTCAACTTTCTGGGATTCCCTCCCCTTGGGTAGCAAATATTAATTAAATTTATTGTCCTTAGTTTCATTTCTGTGCTTCTGAAGCTGTATTTAGCAGGGCTTTTGGGTTAAAATGTCATCACACTCTATACAGAATAAATGCTCATATTTCATTTAATAATATAATACCTTTAGGTTATATAAATAGCATTTATGGTATTGGACAGAGCTGATTGTTAACATACCTTCCAGGTCTAGTTTGGCTTGACTGAGCTTCTTTAGTAGGTTCATAGTGATAACATGCTTCAGAGTAGAAGAATCTGGGATTTACTGACCCTGGCCAGCTTAACTGTATCATGCTCTGATTCTCTTCCTCTACAATTTATGTTTTCCTCATCTCTTTACAAACGTCTTGCTTTAAAAAACCAAACCAAACCAAACAAAAAAACCCCAAAACCAAACCAACCAAACAAAAAAAAAAAAAAAACCCAAAAACAAAACCAACAAAAAAAAAAAAAAAACCCAAAAACAAAACCAACAAAAAAAAAAAAAAAACCCAAAAACAAAACCAACAAAAAAAAAAAAAAAACCCAAAAACAAAACCAACAAAAAAAAAAAAAAAACAAAAAAAAAAAACCCCAAAACCAAACCAACCAAACAAAAAAAAAAAAAAGAGAGAAAAGAAAAACAACCACAAATTAAAAACAAAAAAATCCCTAAACCCTATTTCCTTACATTTTGAAAGCCATCATAAATTCATTTTCTCATTCTGCAGATCCTAAGCAAGCTGTCTCCTTCATGCTTCTTAGTATAATCATGGCCTCAGGACTGGTTTATCCAAATTCATACAAGGTTTTTAAATAACATCAGAAACTGTTGTAGAAACTCCAACTGCATACAGCCATCTTGAGATCAGAATGTTAATGATTTCCAAAGTAGCTCTCATCAGGAAATTTAAAGTACATTATGGCTGAAATCCCAGCCTTGGTTTCCTGCAGTGATGGATGCAGCACTGACAGTGGCAGCAGCACCAACTCTGCTTGAGTGCAGGGAGACTTTATTTAGGCATATTCACTAGCACTTTGATAGTGATGATGGACAATACCTATCGTTGGTACTGTAATTTGGGCTCCCTGCAGTTCACCACAGCCTCACTGCCCCATCTTCAGCCAGGATTTCCCAGAGGATTACCACAGGCATGTTTTCCTTCCCACATTTGTAATAGCCCCAGTGCTTTAAGGAAGGCATGATATATCTACAGGGACACTGTAACTTTGAGTGCTACAGCTGATGAATCCCACTCAAGTTCACTGTGTACACACACAAAACAAATTCATACAAATAAATGAAAAAGTTTCTCAGAAACATCAATACAAACATTACTCATACTTTCCCCAGTGACTTCCACTTGTGTGGCTGCTTTAGCCATGAAAGAAGCGAAAGAACTAATTTCCTAATATACTTGACATTTTACATCTGTCTACAACTATGTTTATCTACAACTACAACTGTCTACATCTATGTTTACAAGCATTTTTAAGCTCAGGAGCACTTTTCAAATGATGCATGACTGATCACTGAATAATCAACACCTTAGAATCATGGAATCAGCATGGAAAAGACCTTTAAGATCATCGAGTCTAACTGTTAACCCAACACTGCCAGCTCCACCACTAATCCATGATCCCAAGTGCCACCTCCACAATCTTTTAAATACCTCCTGATGGTGACTCAACCACTGCCCCGGGCAGCCTGTTCCAATGCTTGACAACCCTTTCAGTGAAGAATTTTTAACTAATATCCAATACAAATCTCCCCTGGAGCTACTTGAGGCTGTTGCCTTTCCTCCTATCACTTTTCACTTGGGAGAAGGACCAAAAGGTATTAAGTGTTTGGAGCATCTCTCCTATGAGGAAAAACTGAGGGAGATGGGCCTGATGAGCCTAGAGAAGAGAAGACTCAGGGGGGGATCTGATCAATGTGCATAAGTATCTGAAGGGAGAGTGTGAAGACAATGGGGCCAGATTCTTCTTGTGATGCTAGGCAAGAGGATGAAAGGCAAAAGGAAGAAATTAAAACACAGGAAGTTCCACCTGATCATAAGGAAGAACTTTACTCAGAGAGTGACTGAGCTTTGGAATAGGTTGCCCAGGGAGGTTGTGGAGTCTTCTTCCCTGAAGATGTTCAGGAGCCCTCTTGACACAGTCCCGAGCAATGTGCTCCCTTTTTTAATCAGAATAGTCTCAGGTTAGATATAAGGAAGAAGTTGTTTACTGTAAGGGTGGTAAGGCACTATGGAATAGGTTGCCCAAGGAACTTGTGAATGCTCCATCCTTGGCAGTGTCCAAGGACAGGCTGGAGACAGCCTTGGGCGACATGGTCTTGGGTGAGGCATCCCTGCCCATGGCAGGGGGTTGGAACTAGATGATATTAAGGTCCTTTCCAGCCCAAAACATTCTATGATTCTAAATAGTTGCTACATTTTTGAGAGTCTACTGGAATCCAACCTATGCATTTAATCTCACTCTCTTTCCATATAAAAAGTTTTTAAATTTATAGTTATAAAATAAATTTAATTATATGTCCTGGGTTTAGCAGTAGCAGTCAATTTTTCTCCTTAGTAGCTGGTGTAGCACTGTTTTGACTTTCAGCCTGGGAACAGAGCTGATAATACTGATGTTTATTCTGATCAAAGACTTTGGGAGCCTCATGCTCTGCCAGGGAGGAGGGGAAGCCGGGAAGAAACAGGGACTGGACACCTGACCCAAACTGACCAAAGAGGTATTCCATACCACAGCACGTCATGCCCAGGATGTAACTGAGAGTTACCTGGAAGGGCTAGTGCTCTGGGGGGGTTAGAGGAGGTATTCAGTCAGTGCTTGGTCGGGCAGAGTGGGGTGAGTTATCTGTCGCTGGTTGGTGAGGTGCTGTGTTCTCTTCCATTGTCATTTCCTTTATCATTATTATTATTGGTTGTAGCAGTAGTGATTTGTGTTATACCTTAGTTACTAAACTGTTCTTATCTCAACCTGTGGGAGATGCATTCTTTTGATTCTCCTCCCCATCCCTCCAGGAGCAGGGGGAGGGCAAGAAAGGTGGGGTTGAGTGAGTGAACGAGCTGCGTGGCTGGGTTTAAACCACAACATTATATTATATTATAAATATTATACTTTATATATTATATAAAATATAAATTATAAATATATAAACCATATATTATAAGTATATAAAATATATAAATATATATGAATTATATATTATAAGAATTATATTATAAACAAAAAAAATAAAATAAATTTACATTTATTTTGCATTAATGTGGAACATACGCATTCCATAACTAAGGAGAAGTAATACCCTGATACACATCATGATATGGTGATACCATGACTCTCAAGCTATCAAATTTTCCAGACCAAAAAAACATACATAGATGAAGCAAAAATATGCTAAATAAAACTTAAACTTTTTATGTAATGTTGAGACATTTGTGGAAAGTCCTGATGCAATTCTGGAGGGAAGCACTGGGCAAGTGAGGAAGTTTGACAATACTGTCCCAGAAAGTAAAATAATTAAAAAAAACCCAGCAGTTTCCTGAACCGTGAACTGCAAAATAATGTATCTGCTCAGTTTTATTGCAGTCCCTTTCTCAATCTGCTTTCTGCATGAGAAAGGCAAGAAATCATGTGAAATTCATGTATTCCACTTCATGCTGCTGTTCATGTCAAACACTATGACATGTCTTTTGGAAGCTGCTTCTTTGTGTTGTCAGATTTTTTCAGTTTAATTCATTCTTCCTGTTGTTCTGGAAATGCCTTTTCTCTCTCATTTCCCTGTTTTTAGTGGCTTTGCTTTTTCCTTGAAATTTCTATAAACATGAGCTCTTGAATCAGCAGGTGTTTCTAAACAAAAGATAATTTTCTCTCATTTTCACCTCAGCATCAACTTCCCTTCCTTTAACTCCTGTCAGATTGCTTTCAGATTTGTGCGCAGCTTGATCTCGTCTTTCATATATCATTCATTATCTTCTGCTGGCCAAGCCACAGTATTTTTTCATGTTCATTCTCCTGTCTTTTTTGCTTTTTGTCAGATAAAATGAGCCCTTATTATTAAGCAGTGCTTCAAGCCTTTGATGCCCTGCCTGGTTTCAGAAAGGCTAAATAACTATGTTTATATGTTGACATGTAAAGTACTGAAGTACCAAGTTGAGTTTTATATGACAAAGCTGACTCAGTGACTTACTAAATATTAGGACAGTTCCTGTTATACTAAACAAGCTGAGTCTTTTAAGTACATTAGATTTTCAAAAGCTAGTGGGGAAAAAAGTCTACTTAGGTACTTAAAAGGAAGAAAAATCTTGAAAGTGCAGGATTTCCATGCGGCAAGCCCAAGAATTTGCTGACAGTTAATGCCTTTCCAGAAGGAAAAGTCAGAAGAGATTTGGCACAGTTTGTGCACGCATCTTGTAATCTCCAAAATAGGTATACAAGAGAGACTGATTAGTACTAGAGGAATGTAGCGTTTCTACATCCCAGCAGACAAACAAAGGATTGAAAAAAAAAGCCATTAAATTGTAAAATGTTAATTTGGAAAACCACAACCAAATAACACCCACAAATTAAGCTTCTACATGAAAGGCAAATATATTTCCAATACAAGGACTAAAAATCTTGAGGACTTAGAATGAAAGCATGAGGAATTTGTTAGGCACTGGTCTTAAAACAGAATTCAAGGATTACACTAGTGAAACTACACAAATGTAAGTAATGTTGTTTGGTATTTATTCTGCTTCCAAGGTACTTCAAAGAATAATTGCACAGATTTCTCAGAGCTTTTAAATCACTGAAGCTGAAATGGATCACTTTGTCACTATACATGAGCAGTGTGCGGGAGGTTTAAAGTTTATGTCAGGTCAACAAATACTTGCACTCTGAGAAAAATATCCTTTTTGGGGTACCAACTGTATAATGTAGACATGAAAGAAATCAGCTTCCATTGCAAAATGGTATTTTAGCTTTCATGTGGACCTTAGTTCAGACAACTCAGTTCTTAGCTCTGACAACTGCTCTGAAACTGCTCTGTGCACTCTGAAAATGAAGAAAAATTAATCTTAATATTTCAAAGATAATCAGTGAACATAGATGCTAAAAAAATATGCTACAATAAAATGGTGATTGTTTGTTTTTTGTTTTTTTTTTACTTTCTCATTAGTGCCTCTTCAAACTTCATGTTTAGTGGAACCTTTCCGAGCCTGTGGCAATGTCTGAAGAGACCGTGTTAAAATTAATTAAATCTATGAAAGCGTTTAGCCACAGTCCTGCTCTTATTGAATTTTCTCAAGAGTGACGTCAATGAGAGGAGCAGCAAGTGTAGGTTTTACTTCTGCCCTGTCGTATCACAGTACTCAGTATACAGATGGATTCTGGCATAGGTCTATCTTGTGAAAGACAACTTCAAGGAGAAAATGCTAGAGAAACCTTTAATTTAAAACCAATGTGATGGGGTTTCAGGGAAAAAAAAAAAAAAAAAAACAGAAAATGTATTTTGCTCTACCAGAAGCATAAAGAGCATGGAAGAAGAGAAGAACTATGCTAAAGCTACAGACTACAAAAGTTCAAATCACGAAATAGGTACTCCATTTCACTGATTCCCACACTCCATGCAATGAAGAGAAGTATGAACTAGCCAAGCTATTAAAGGAAGTGATGGAAATTAGGGAAGTTTATAAATTCCAAGCAAATTATGTGGCATTGCCTAAGAAGCATGCCTGTGCCTGTGTTTAAGCATGTTAGAAACGGGGACAAAGGCAAGCATGTTGTAGAGGCCCCTATTGGCCCCACACACAGCAACTAGGATCATGAAGTAGCAGAGGCACATTCATGACACACTGTAACTGAGCTAAGAAGCCATTTCAAGATTAATAGCTGTAGTCCAAAGCCATTTGGACTTAGCTGCTATGCTTCAGGGCCCAAGTTGACAGGTCTACATCACGCCATGTTGTTGCTTTCTTTGAATATGTTTTCCTGAGAGGAAGCCTTTATCAGAACAAATAAGTTGATGATCTTTGAGGTTCCTTCCAATCCAAACCATTCTATGATTCTATCAAACATAATTCACAGAACTTGCCTTCTTAACTGACTGACCTCTTCCCACTGGAAGAGGCAAGCATGGAGACAAAGGGACAAAGGAACTTCCACCATCTAAAAAAAAGACTATAACACAAGGCAGCACACAATAACAATTGCATAATGATGTGCTGCTTATGTCTTATTCACAGAACAATAGCCAGCTTCTGAAATGGTGATTTAAAAAAGTTGTCAATGTTTTCAGTGATAAACACCAGAGTTCTATCAGAAATGACTGTAAGACTCCCTTGGATTTCATAAGGGTAAAGTCTGCACTGAATTCAGAAAGAAAAGACCATGAAGCAGGAGAAAGGATTTCATGGGGAAAAGTTTGTGGTAATGTAATTAAAATCTCTATGCACAAGGGAACAAAGTAAAGGCTGAACTGGCTTTTGCCCACAGGCGTTTCCAGATTTGATTGCTTCACTTGATTGGTTTAGCATGCTTTCAGCACAGTTTTGTGCTTTCAACATTTTTCATGTAGAACATAACCAGAGGAAGAAAGTTATTTCATCATGTGTCTATGAAGTCAACGGAATTACTCCAGTGCAGAACATGGTTCACTACAAAAAGTGTTTAATTTTGTAGATTTTAAATGTTGAGCTATTACATGAAATAACAACTATTTAACCATAAACTAAATTCTAGGAATGACTGTTCTGAACATTATTGTAAAATGCATGGATGCACAGGTAAAACAGAGCAAACAGTTTGGTTACCATCTCTAAACCCAGAATACATACCTGTGAGCCACAAGTTAATTCGGGGCTCTGAAGTGCAAACAGACAAGCAGCCAAACTGTCATTGGCCTCTCACTTTGACCACCTTCAGCTTCAAAAAGCTTTCCCACAGAAAATGCATGAAACTGCTCTGTTCTCTGGGAGCAGTCTTGAAAAATCATCAGTTTAAAATGGAAGGAAAAGAACATAAAATATACTACCAGAATATTCTAAAATTAGCTGCATTTGAAGACCAAGTCCGGTCTTCAGTGGACAATTTGAGCTCATCTTTTCTAGACTATGAAGATCCACTTTCATATTTTACCACATCTATGTATTACATATTCTGGAGTTTAACACAATAGGAAGGCTGCATTATTTTTTTTCTTTAAAGCCAACTCTGATATGGAAATAGATCTGCCTCCAAATGAACTGGTTAAACTTTGTAGAAACAATGTCTTCTCATCTGGGTATATTGTGAATATGAAATTCCATGCAACATTAATTTTGATGAGGGACATATAAATAAAACCCTCAAAACAACCTCACAACTCTGGGCATCATCCATAAACAAAATAAAATAAATCCTGCAATTCAGAAAACTCAGAGAAACCCTCTGGTAGCACTTGTTTTTATTGGCAATGTTAATGTATTTTAGTAGCAATACTTTCTAAATTTATGTTCTAGTGTGCCCATCAGGAACTTTGGCTACAACATAAAAAAGATAAAAATAAAAGGAAGAAAAGTAGTCTAAACAACTTTTGGTGCTTGTCTTGGTGTGAAATTTAGCATTTAACCTGATGTAACTGAACTTTAAGAAAAGATCTTTTGTTAAAATTGTAAGATGTGCAAATTTTACTACTCTTGCTCAGAAAGATTCTGGAAGATCCAATCATTTTCATGCACTTATTATGAAAGAAATTATTTTCATGAAAGGGAGCTATGTTTTCTGTGTCCTACAAATCTTGCAGCAATTTAGTTGTTAGAAAAACTATTGCAGTGACATAAAGCAGAGAGGATAATATCTATCTTTCCCATTTCTTAGTTTAATTGTCTTACTGCAACTGAGTATGACACACAATGTAAGAAAGATTAATGATGAGAGAAAACTGAAGTCAGCAGCCTCAGGCAAGACAGTTTCTCAGAACTGGCTTTATAATCTCAGAAAAGATACAATTAACTTTAAATGAATTTGAATTTTTTACCTCTCTGTTCTGAGACAGCACTACAAGACCTGTTTTTCAAGTCTTTCTGTATTCTAAAGAAAATGTACAGCTTTCCAGTTCTTGAATGGATTTTAAGCAAATTCAAACAGTATTTCACCCAAGCTTATGTAGTGTTAAGAATTTGATAACATCAAAATGTCTTTAACTATGATTGAAGGTATCCTTATCATATGTGCCCTAAGTTACTTTAGTAGATTCAGCTCTCGACTGAAAAAACAACCAAACAAAACGGGTTCTAAGCCATTAGAGTAGCAATGGTGAAGTAAAGTTTGCTCCCATCCTTCAAGGTCCCAAGGACATATACCATCTGTCCTCACATACTTCTCTTCACCTTGCACTTCTACTGATCCTTTCCTTACGAGGCTTGCCTAGTCTTGATCTGTTCCTTTCCTTCTCACACATTATAAATATAAAATATACTTATTTTCTCATCACAGAGATATTATGACATTGACAACTCCTTTCTCCTCTTCAAGCCTTTGCTCTGAAGACAGCCACTGAGTCTGAGAAAACAGCTGGATGTTATGGCAATATGAGTGCCAGGCTAGTTAAACCAATGGAGCAATGACTTGTGATGTACAGCTCCAGCTGCTTCACCGGAAAACTACTCCTGAGTCTGTCCTAGTTTCCTTCTGACTCTAGATTTAACTACTAGATGCATAACCTATGCATCTGCCCTAATTCTCTTCCTCGTAAAGACTCGTAATTTTTAACAATGTCCTCAGTACTGCACATGTACCTTAAGGTGGGTTATTATCAATATCACTTTATTGACAAGGCTGTTGAAAGGAGATCACATCATTCTTCTACCAGTGAGACAGCTGTGCACATGAGCTCCCAGTTAAATATCAGATTTTCACCACTACCACCATCATTGGTGGATGGTCGTTGTGTGTGAGCTCCACTGTTGCTGATTGTATACAGGGGAAAAGCATATAAATGAATTTTTGCATCTGGGTTGCTGCATAGTCTACATTTGACGTGCTATCTCCTCAAAGAATGGATAAAATGATCAGGTGTTGCAAAACAGAGAGCCCTCAACCTTTCTGATTACTTCCCAAAGGGCTCCCTTCATTTAAGTAATTATTTTATTACAGAATCCGTTAGACACAAGATCTTAAAAATTCATATAAAGAACTTGAAAATCCTGAGCAGTTGTGCAAATATTCTGCCAAACTTCATCCCTGAGCCCAGGAACCAAAATGTTTTAAGAAGAGAAAAGAAAAAAAAAAAAAAAAAAGAAAAGAAAAGAAAAGAAAAAAAAAGAAAAGAAAAAGGAAAAGGAAAAGAAAAGG
>NDXB01016789.1:59736-79652 GCA_002631895.1 Agapornis roseicollis
AAAGGAAAGGAAAAGGAAAGGAAAAGGAAAGGAAAAGGAAAGGAAAAGGAAAGGAAAGGGGAGAATAATATGCTTCATCTTTATTTTAATTTTTCTCTCCAATAACATTGTTCCACTTTGACCAAGGGAAAAACTATAATCAGTAACATATAAAATATTTCAAAAATCGGAAATCACATCAATCTCTATTAGTATAATTAATATATACTATTTCAACCCCTAACTGTGAGGGCAGTTTTGAAAATGATACCTGGTAATTTGGTGCACAGTACTTTATTTAAAGTAGGTGCTGGGATTAAATATAGCATCAAAAATAAAACTGAGATACTGCATTACATTTAGGAATGCTCATAATCTGGGAGTTCTCAGATTCTCAAGGAAAAAAAGAAATCATTTTCTACACACAGACATAGCAAAGGTTGGCCTTCCTAGATTTTAGCTGCACATTAAATTTCTCCTTTGTAATACAATGCACAAAGGCAACAATCAAAGACGTAGAATGCCAAATCAAGGAATACAGGAAGTGTTGGCCTATTCCCAGCAATACTACTGGTCTGCATGTAGCTTATGAAGAGTTAGCTACTTAGTATATACTGAATGTTTAGTCTCCTTCTAGAGCCAACAAAGACATATATCCTTGGGGCAATTTATTCTACCAGAAGACAGACCTGAAAACAACTGGACTAACGTGAGTACAACTATGGAAAATTTGTGGAACTTCTTACAGGACATTTATAAGTAGATGGAGAACAAACATGTAGTTGTTAGGTACAGAATTTTTTTTCCTTTTAATTCAAGGATTTTTTTTTTTTTATGCCTTTCTATGATTGCCTTTGTACTGTTCATTCTGGCTAGACCCAGAGCAGAGCCCAGGTCTCCCAGGTTTCTGCTATGGCAGAAGCATACTGCTCCTCGATAGCTGTGTCTTGTAGGACAAGTAGCTGTTAAGAGGTTACAAAGGGAAAACAGCTTAAACCTTTAAAGGGAGAAGGCAGGGAGCACAGGACTAGTGGTGTATAGGAACTTGGAATAATACAAGGCAACATTTAGTCTGTCTAGAATTGAATGTCTGGCCTCTTTTTGCACCAGAATAGTCTCTCATGAGAGGAGGAGACTTACTTAGGTATCTTTTACATCGTCTTTCTGATGGCTTTTGACACTGGCCCACATGACAATGGTATCAGACACTGTAAAAGACACATTCTAGATGAAATTAATTTAGAATGAATTGATGGAAAGTCAAAATCTTGTATCGCACTTAGCAGTTCACAGTTGAAATGGGGTGTCCCCATTCAGTACTGATGAATGGGTGATGGCAATTTGTTGACCTTTTTTTGTCAGGTGGGTCAGCACATCACTGGAACAGCATGAGGACAGGCTTCCATTTATCTTGGAAAACTAAAGAAATTTCTTGAGGAAAAAGTAAACAAAAATTGGATTGAATTCAGTAAGGACAAGTACAAGATAATGAACTCAGGAGGCAATAATTAATTGCTGGACACTAGATAGAGGACAAGTTGTCAAGTGTCTGCTCTACAAAAAAAGTGTTTGCTATTACAGTTACAGTTTAGCACAACTTAAATATGACTAGACAAAATCATGCTATTTCTAGAAAAAATAAGCATTATAGTGGTACATAAGAGCATAAGCTACAGCGCATGGAAAGTAATTCTCTTTCCACACCCAGAACAGATTAGGTCCTCAGCCATGTGCAGATATGACTAGGGAAAGAGTATAGAGGAGAGACTGATCAGAACTCTGGAAAACACGGCCTATGAAAAAAGACTGAAAGAGCATTTGCTTTTAAGTCTATCAGAGATAAGACCAACAGGGTACAATATCAGCTTTCAGTTGCATGAATTGTTGTTGCTGAAGGGAAGGAAGAATCAATTTCAGCTTTCATAAGCAAAAATTAAGGAGCTTATTTTGAAACAGGGAAGAATTGGGTCAAACAGCTGAACTTTTTAACAGCATGGATAGTGAAGCAAAGAAATAGACCTACTGGGGATGTTGTGGCCTTTCCATTGTTGGAAGCATTGAAATCCATGTTAGACCAAACATCAGTTCAGCGTCCCCAATCCTGTGGAGACAGGGCATAGACTGGATGTTCTGTGTTGCTCTTTTCTTGCCCTATTTTTCTTAAAACATATGTTTTGTTTACTACAGGGATCTACTAGTAACACTGTGAATTAATATTAGATTGGTCCTTGCCAGTCAGCCAGTGGTGGACCTATATATTTTCTGCTCTGTCAAAAGGAATCTCAGTGCGATACAGATAGCTTGAAAATATAAAGAAGAGTAAGTTTAAAAGGTTCCTTAAGGCTCACATGAAGGAATGTTTCAAGATACATAGTGGACTACATATTCACACAGTTCCTGTGCTGATTCAGCTTAGACCAAACCGAAAGAAATGAGTAAAAAAGGCAAATTGAATATCACAATGAAGAGCAATACAGAATTGTGGGAAGCACTATAGCAAATGCTAAAACCTAAATGAAGCACTCATGTAGAAAAAAAACCCAAACAACAAAATCTTCTTTTATAGGTTACAGTGTGGTGCTTCCTTGAAGCTCCTCATTAGATTCAAAGCAACTTGAGCCCAAAAGGAACAGTGTCAGACAGAAGCCTTGATACCATAGCAAAAGCAATGGACATAAAAAGGGCTTTGTATATATGCAGTTTTGCATTTTCTGTTGTAAGTTTACACCTGCTTTATAAGATAAAGTTGAAATGCAATTTATTCCTTACTTACAGACAGGCTGTAGAAATAAAGCCCTGCTTTGCTCTTTCATCTGCATAGAATCATAGAATAGTTAGGGTTGGAAAGGACCTTAAGATCATCTAGTTTCAACCCCCCTGCCATAAGCAGGAACACCTCACACTAAACCATGCCACCCAAGGCTTCATCCAACTAGTAACACTATAATTTTGTTTCTAAGCACGTCACTGATGCTATTTCTATGCACGTGACTATAGTTATTTTTAGTTGTAAAGTTTCACCCTTCTCAGGAATGTGACTTTTGATTTCTTAGAAATCTGCAGTCTTGGTGAGAGGCTTGGGAATGTTACAGGTAGTCTTCACTAAGGTCAACAGAAAAACAATCGTTAAGTAGTCTTTTGGTGCATCAGAAAGGAAGTCACTGCAAAGATTGGCAGGACAAAAGTTGCAGTAAGAACTTAGGTACAATATGAGGGTACTTCTCTTGTCTGCATGGGAGTTCTGCCTGCTTATTATTCCTTGGAGCCCTCAATCTGAAATACGACTAAAAGAACCCCAAACAAACCCCATGGTATGGTAGCACAACTCATGGGAAGGGTGAGGATTTGAAGAAATTAAGAGAATATATTTTTCCCTTCCTCCAGAATTCTGGTGTGGCAGGGGGTTGGAATGTCCCTTAGCATTGCATTCAGGGATGCAAACCCATAGAAGATGCTAGTTTAACACTTATTTATTTTTCATTTTCTTAAAGTTCATTAAATGTAAATAAGAATAAGGAGAGTGAAGGACATACTCCTGAGGTCTATTTTGTGTTAAACACAACAGCCCTATTTTCCCTTCTTCTCTTAGTTAATGCCGTTGAGCTAAAAATTCAGATACTGCTCATAAAGTTTACGTTTCCAGTTAGCCATATTTCACCAGCCTATTACTGCTGCTGTGAAAGCATATGGAAATTGAGATGATCTTTCTGACAGAAAGGACTTTGAAACTGCCTCTAGCAACAATAGAAACTGTGTGAACAGCTCACACAAAACCTGTGCTTAAGTGTGTCAGAAGTACAGAAATTCAATTTTTTGTAGCTAAGCCAGAACAATATTGGCATGGCATTGGTAACTGTCAGGCTATGGGGCTTTAGCTTTGTCTTGAAACCTAGCATAGGGCTTCCAGGAACAGTGAGTTGATGATCAGGTACTATAATGGACAAAATATTGGGGATACAGCAATTTGTGGGGTAAATCATGACATGGAAATTTTCAAAGTTACAATGACACTATTTGGGGAGGGATCATCTTGGTAAACAGTTTAACATCAGTATTCATATCACAGCCCAAGAACTTCAGGAGGAAGGCTGTGGAGACAGTGAATGTCAGTGCTGTGACAAGAATAAGCATTCATGTAAGGAGGCCTAACTTTAATCCAAATTGGTCCCCAGAGAAAGCCAAACACTGAATAGCTCCCTAATTTACACCTAGTGAATCACTCCTCTGGAAGTAAGCACCATCATGTCAACAGAGAGGAAAGATCCTTGTGATTGTCTTCAATGACACACGCTTCTCTCTGTTGCCTATACATGGGACTCAGACACTCTGAAGAGCTAAATTTGAATCAGAAGTTGTGAATATTGTAATATATTCATAATAAGACAAACTAGGATTGTCCTAGAAATGTCAGTGTAAGGATTTCAGAGAAGGAAGCATAGTATAATTTCCAATGTCAGCATCTAGTCCCCAAACTGTCTTTTGAAATTTCCTTAAAAAGAAAAATCTATTCAACTGGGACGGAAAATATCTATTTTATTTATTGGTTGTATATGATGCATTCTTTCTATAGGCAATGGTTGGCCAGAGGAAGAAAGCCATTGTTTGCCTTCTGGTGGCTGTACCATTCATCTGGTGAAGTGTGTGGAAAAAGGGCAGGGCTGGTCCTCTCCAGGAGAGTGCAAAAACGTGCTCTGTGAGAGAGCTTTCCAGCAGAGGGCCAGGAGGAGGAGGGACAGGAGTGATGAGGGCTCAAACAGCTGATGGCATGGATCACTGTGCCTGTCAGAGCACAGAAACCCAGCCTGGCTGCACGGAAAGAGAAACTTTCCTAGTTATGAAGAAGGGACTGCATGCAATTTGAGGCACTGCAGGACTCGGCTGAAATGTTCCTGGGCTGGGAGAAAGACGGGAAGAAATGACCCCTGCAAGGACATGGAGGCCAGGGGGAAATCATCGGACAAGTAGTAGTTATTTTACTTGAGTCATTTTGACATTTTCTGTTTTCAAGTGTTGTTTGCTCTAAATTCTGCTCAAAGAAAGCTTGCTTTAGAATGTGAAGGCCTTTGACAGCATCGCGGAGGCACCATTAAAGGTTCAGCACAGGTCATGAGGTACACAGCAAAAGGTCTGCTTGATTCAAGACCCAGACTGTCCACTCAGGTTTTGGCATAACTTTCTCATGAAAAATTGCTTAAAGAATTACAAGACTATGCATATGTAAGTGAAATAACTGGTTTGCGCTAGTAAATTTCTCTACATGAAAGTGCAGAGCAGAAGAGATAGGTTCTTTAAAAAGAATACTGTAGTCAGTGTCCCTCTGTCTCAAACTCCATTCTTATTCTTCAACCATGCTTTGTTTTAGGATTTATTTATTATTTCATGGTTTACGTATATTCTTGATATCATGTTTTATTTTTGCTATAATTATGCTCTTCAGTGCAAAGATTTTACATTATCAGTTATTTGGTGTACTTTTTAATGGAAGTTCTGTGATTTTGTACTCACCCTAAATGTGAAGGGTGAAGAATTGTTTGTTGGGAGCTTGCTCTCCAATTCAGAAAATAAGATTCCTAGGCAGCTGTTTAACAGAATAAAGTATGGTATGGAACAACAAATCTAACAATATAAGCTTTCAAATACTGTGTTTAGAGGTCAGGTTTGCAGAGAATGGAAATTGATGGAGACAACTGAAGTCAGTAGAGCACTTACAATAATCTGGACTTATGTATTTATACATTGGACTGTTCATATATAGAAGAGCCCTTCAAACTCAGACTCTTTGTGTAAATGAAATCATAGCATCATAGAATATTTAGGGTTGGAAAGGACCTTAAAATCATCGAGTTCCAACCCCCCCGCCATAAGCAGGGACACCTCACACTAAACCATGTCACCCAAGGCCTCATCCAACCTGGCCCTGAACACTGCCAGGGATGGAACAGCCTCCATGGACAACCCATTCCAGTGCCTCACCACACTAACAGGAAAGAACTTCCTCCTTATAGCCAATCTAAACCAAACCTGTTTAAGTTTTAACCCGTTACCCCTTGTCCTGTCACTACAGTCCCTAATGAAGAGTCCCTCCCCAGCATCCCTATAAGCCCCCTTCAGATACTGGAAGGCTCCTATGAGGTCTCCATGCAGCTTTCTCTTGTCCAGGCTGAACAAACAGTCCCACCTTTCTCAGCCTGTCTTCGTACGGGAGATGCTCCAGTCCCCTGATCATCCTCATGGGCCTCCTCTGGACTCGTTCCAACAGTTCCATGTCCTTTTTGTGTTGAGGACACCAGAACTGCGCACAATACTCCAGGTGAGGTCTCACAAGAGCAGAGTAGAAGGGCAGGATCACCTCCTTCGACCTGCTGGTCACGCTCCTTTTGATGCAGCCCACAATATGGCTTTCTGGGCTGCAAGCGCACACTGAAGCCACCTCATGTTTGTGTTCTCATCTACCAACACCAAGTCCTTCTCCACAGGGCTGCTTTGAATCTCCTCTTTGCCCAACCTGTGGCTGTGCTGGGATTGCCCCCATCCAGGTGTAGGACCTTGCACTTGGCATGGTTCAACTTCATGAGGTTGGCATCAGCCCAACTCACAAGCATGTCAAGGTCCCTCTGAATGGCATTCCTTCCCTCCAGCATATCCACTGAACCAGACAGCTTGGTGTCATCGGCAAACTTGCTGAGGGCGCACTCAATCCCACTGTCCATGTCAGTGACAAACATGTTTAACAAGACTGGTCCCAACACCGATCCCTGAGGGACACCACTCGTCACTGGTCTCCAGCCAGACACTGAGCCATTGACCACAACTCTTCACGTGCGGCCATCCAGCCAGTTCTTTATCCACCAAGTGGTCCACCTATCAAATTGATGTCTCTCCAATTTAGAGACAAGGATGTCGTGTGGGACAGCGTTGACACTTTGCACAAGTCCAGGTAGATAACATCAACTGCTCTACCCCTGTCCATCAGTTCCGTAGCCCCATCGTTGAAGGCCACCAAATTGGTCAGGCAGGATTTCCCCCTAGTGAAGCCATGCTGGCTGCCACCAAGCACCTTGTTGTTTTTCATGTTCCTTAGCATGCCTTCAAGGAGAATCTGCTCCAAGATTTTGCTAGGCACAGAGGTGAGACTGACTGGTCTGTAATTCCTTGGGTCATCCATTTTCCCCTTCTTGAAAATGAGGGTTATATTTCCCCTTTTCCAGTAGTTTGGAACTTCCCCTGACTGCCATGATCTCTCAAATATGACGGTCAGTGGCTTAGCAACTTCATTCACCAGCTCCTTCAGGACCCATGTATGGATTTCATCAGGTCCCATGGACTTGTGCACATTCAGGTTTCTAAGATGATCTCAAGCCAGATCCTCTCCTACAGTGGGCCCAAGGTCTTCATTCTCATTGTCCCTGCATCTGTCTTCCAAGACTTGGGTGGTGCAGTCAGAGCCTTTGCCAGTGAAGACTGAGGCAAAGAAGTCATTCAGAACCTCAGCCTTCTCTGAATCCAGGGTAGCCAGTTCTCCTGATAGCTTCCAGAGGGGGCCTACATTGTCCTTAGTCTGTTTTTTATTCACTACATACCTATAGAATCCCTTCATGTTATCCTTAACATCCCTAGCAAGTTTAATTCTAACTGGGCCTTAGCTTTCCTAACCTGGTCACTAGCTTCCTGGACAACATCCCTACATTCTTGCCAGGCTGCCTGTCCTTGCTTCCACCTTTTATAAGCCTCTTTTTTCCTTTGAATTTTCCTCAGCAATGATATTTCAGATGTTTTAAGATAAGAATTTTAAAAGCATTGAGAAACACTTTACTATGCCATAAATTTATATTCCTCTTGCCTAAGTACTTGCAATTTCCTTACATCTGCTTTAACCACAGAATTGTGAAACATCTTAAGGACCTGACCAAGACCAATCACTTGAATCCTACTAACACCAGGAAGAGGCTGCAAGCAAAAACAGAAGCAAAGTCTGGATCATGTTCTGCTGTAACCAAAGTAACAAAAGCTGTGAGGCAACCCAAAGAAAGGACAGAATTTCCATAAAAAAAAAAAGTCGATGCCAGCAGAGCTCAAGAACACACAGAAATGGAGGCTAAGCAAGGTAAAGATTTCTTAATCTATAGCAACACCTAGTACTGATGCAGCAATAAGAAACAGTATAACCGGCCAGAATAAATTGCCTTAAGGCAGGAAGGTTCATCTAATGATATGAAGTCCCAATTTTTATTTAGCATGTAAGAAGTTAACAATTTTTTTCCCCTGGCTGAAATCTGAACAGTTGGGTATCTCTGGAGAACACAGAAAAAAGAGTGAATGAGAAAAGGGATTTATTATCATTTAACTTCAGGTATGTCTAGTATCTTTTATCAATAATAACAGTAAAAATACCAATAATTATTAATGAAATTCATAATCTTAGGCCATTAGTAAAAGTAAAAGTAACACGTTATGAGTATTCACCCTTTGCTGGTACAAGCAATTACAGAAATGTTCTACCACAACGTGGTAGAACTGTAGAAACTTGGAAATCACTCTACTCAAATGGAGGCGTGAAATGAAAACTGAGAATCCCAAAGAAATGTAAGCAGATATTTAAATCCCTCTGTTGAGCTTGAGGAGCTTACATAGCATAATAATGAGAGAAAAAAGAAATAAAATTGAAAACAGAGGCAATAATAGGAACTACTGGATATTACTAGACAGGATATAAACTCCCTAGAAGGGAAAAGAGCATGCAGTAGAGCTTCTTCTAGATGGAGTGGGTGGGAATATATTCTTCTCCTTCAGGTATCTTACTCCCTGCAGTAGAATATGAATTTAAAACAACTGTTGCTCTGATCAAGCAGAACAACTCGTAGGTCCAGAAGCAGCACTCCATAGATTCAGCAAGAAAAACATCATGAAATTTATCTCTCGTAAAGCAAAAATTAAGTCTGTTCTTTTGTCTCCTGCTGATGTTTGTTGTGTCATGAACTTGCACTGTGAACAGGATGCATCCTTCTGGGAAATATTTTCAAGAGCGCACAGAAAATGAGTGTGGCATCTGTAACTGAAATTGCTGAAGAAAACACAGGCAACCTGGCAATAAAAGTAATCATGCATGTTTGGTACAGCAGAAGCTTACAAGGGTGCAACAGTTCCTGAGAAATGTATTAGAAAACTAAACCTGTCTTGCCATCTCGTTAGAAAAGGGGGTAGTAAGCAGTACTTAGCAAAAGACTTGGGAAGTGAAATCACCCATTAGCTTCTGCATGATCCACCATGTGACACAGTTCTTGTAAGTGAACACTCAAATGCTGAATAGCAAAGAAGGTAACAAGAGCAAGGTCTTTCGATGTGTGAGGTATTTTTGCTACCAAATTCTAATAAAGCCTCTGACAATTTAAATTAGCACAGGTGATTTCAGTTTAAATCAAGAGTTTTCAAAGTTAATGCATATAAAGCACTAGTCCATCAGAATTAGGTTAAAGGGGATACAAATCTTACAACTGCAATTTTAAATTACTAATTAGCTACTCAGTAGAACTATTGCAGCTGTTCTTTTTGCTAACCATTAAACTATAAAGATATGAAGACAATGAAAGGAGAATGACCTTCTATATGTCAAAGAATATTGCTGAAGGCATCTGCAGCTAATGGGCCTGTGCTTGCTGGTGCAGAAAGAGTAAATAGGTTTATTAGCTTACTCAGCTGGAAAATGCTTAGCAGCTACTGGTCATCTGATAACAAATTTAATTCATAGTTCATTTAGCTAAAAAAGGGAACTGATTATATTTTTTTATACTGTTATTCAAATGTCCTGAAACAATCTGTACCCAGAGGGGGTAAAACAGACTCATGAACCCTAGAACAAAATGTTTTCTACTTGTTCTGTCTAGTTTGCTTCCTGTACCACTGCATGTGAGTTTCTTACAATTTAAGCATTGATTTCCCAGGAAAAAGATTTAGTTCTTGTAACCATTGAACTCTGTATCAGCCTTGTTGCAACTACATCGAGCTCCTAATTATGTGTTTAAAAAGATTTATTTTTAAAAATATTCCATCATTTGACTTAAACAAACATATTTTCATACTACAGATTTGCTCTCAAAACACATCCTGGATTTTATTTGGATCATATTCTTCTGCTGTGTTTAAACCACCATTCTTATTTTAACTCTTTTGTACTAAATGTGAGATCGAAGGAAGGGTCATACCTACAAATACTGCCAGAGAATCTTCTGGGAATTTTCCCACCCACAGAGGGAAGATCTACAGCTAAGACTGGCCAAAAGGGGAAAGGAACATTAAGAACAAAGTAGAAAACACTCTTTACTCAGAACTTCCTCAGAAATTAGTCACAAAATCAGTACTGCAAGTCCACCTGTGTTATTTTGTTCCCTATAGAAACCCAGTCCCAAAGACAGGCATAGACTAAAGCAACTGCCAAAGCTGTTCATAACATAGCTCTAAGATAACCTCACTATTGAGGTGCTAGAACAGGGAGGCATTTAGAATCTATACATAAATAGCATGAAAGCAGACTCCAGCATACATTTTTCATAGCAAGAAGGAAGAGAGAGAAAGAGGGAAGATTTTACCCCTATTGAAGCAATAACTTTCTTTTTCTTTCCCCAGAGGTTTTATTTAGACAATAATATTTGAACCAGGTAGCATTTCCTCCAAATCAATGGAATCTTAAACATTCACTTTTTGTTCCAGTAATAAGTTTGTCTATTAATATTTATTTCTTATATAGCCTTATACTATATAGGCTTATATAGGCTTATATAGCCTTCTACTTCTTATATACTACTTATACTACTTATATAGCCTTCTACTGCTGCAGAAAAAAATAGAAATACTTTTCCTAAACTTGTGGAATATTTACAAAATACATTTATTAATTCTGTGGCCTGAATTATCATTTGTATTTGTAGTTGCCCAATCTGTAAGCTGACCAGTCATTCTCATAACGGTGAAACCTATCAGAAAAGTTTCTATTCTTAAAGCACAGAAATGAAAATCAAGCTTGTTGGATGACTGTTGTTGCTTATGACAGGCATTTTTTAAGATTGATTTATGTGTTATTTATCATAACTTTAAAACAGTTGGCATCTTTGGATATCTACAGTGTTGGATCATGATGAAATAGAAAAGACTATCTATTTGGCATCCTGTTTGTCACAGGTTAATTTTCAAAAAGGGAAAAGTTGTGTCATTTTCTGGCTTAGCTCAGAATAAATCTAACATTAGTTTGACAGTGTGAGCACTTTAGACAGGTTACGGAGGTGTAAACTTCACTACTGCAGCCAAATTTCCTTTGGTTAATTCCGTTAACTCACATTTAAAGTTCACTTAGGATGCTCTTTACTCAAGAACTGGCACAATGCTGTTCTATGGCAGTACTCTTTTTACGCATTAAATGGATGTATGCACGGGTATTTTCTTTATAAACTCTTGCAGTAGTAACTCATCAGAAGAAATTAAATGTTCAGACTACAGCAGTGTCTTTTATATGCTTTTAGAGATGTCTCGCGGTTCAGGGATGTTTTGCATGCAGAATGCCAGATTTGAATGCCCACAGGAAAAGCATATTTTATATGTGAATCACACACTACAGTAGGAAAAGCTCACCAGATTTCTGAAAGAGATTGCATTTTTGAAGCAGTAAAGATGCATGAGTCTTAAAATATCAGCAGAGGACAGTAATAAATATATCCTATTTACACACACTGCTCCAGCTACACACAGCCTGAAGTCAATCAATGCTCTTGTGATTGTTTTTCCCATTAACTAGCTCTAAGTAAATAGCTTCCCCACCTGTGGGAATCACAGCTAAGAGGAAAGAGCAGATTCTGAGTCATAGATATATCTTAGGTTGGTTGAATCAGGACTTCTTGGCTTACTGTAATCATATCTGTCTGCTAGGTGAGAAGTAAAACTCTTTGTACCCAGAGCTGTGCAGGTGTAGTTAAAATAAAAGTCACTCTTACAACAAGCATTACTCTGTGTAAGACATCAGAGCAAAAACATCAGAAAAATCAAGAAGAATTAGCAATGAGTTAGAAGTTTCCATTAAATAGTGCAACCTTGTCTCTTACAGCCTGTGACAAGTAATAAAAAGTTAGGTATTAAAATAGGTATGATCTTACATACAAAGGAGAGATGAATGATATAGAAATTTAAGCAGTGGAAAGGTGAGAGAAGAAAAGAGAAGGAGAAATGTCTCTGAACATGATGAAAAGGGTAAAAGGAGAAGAAAAGTCAGCCAAAGACAGGCGGTCATGTCATATTCTGTTTATTTTCTCCTGGGGAAAAAAACTCAGCAAGACTGAAAAGAGAGAGGTGGAAGCTTTGAGAAGTAATTCAATAGAATAAAGGTTGCTGGAATTGTGGGTATGGCATTCATTTGTGCTGAAGATGTAGAGCTACTGCATTCACATGCACTTGATCATAAAAGTTATAGAGTAATAAAATCTTTTTCTTGCTGCACCCTGCTCTTTTATCATACCTAGAAATGTGTTTGTGTAAGGTTCTCTTTTCCAGTGTGGTGCCTTTTGGTTTACATAGCCTAGAAAAATCTTCTTTTTTCTTTTTTTTTTTTTTTTTTTTTTTTTTCTTTTTTTTTGAAATAAACAAGCACATAAAAGATTGGAAAGTATTTGTACTTGTTGAAAAATGCACCATTCTTTTTTTTTTTTTTCCTNNNNTATCCTATCCTATCCTATCCTATCCTATGCTATCCTATCGTATGCTACTCTAACCCTCTTTTCCCATCATTGTGAAAGCCTGAAAAAGCCTAAAATGAAACTGATGTGGGAGCTCCACATCTTGCAAGCAAGCTAAGCTTGCAGCGGTCCTTTTTAACTCCCCAACATGCTCACTTCACAGACAGAATAAGAATCAGGCAAACAAAACAGCTGAGTAACTATGTTATGAGAGCTACCACGACTGACAATTTGGTATTCTGGAATTTTTAATTGATACTAGTAAAAGATAAAAAATAAAAATATTCTATGCATCTTGGTAGGTTAAATTCGCTGTCTTCCCTGGTATGCAGGTATTAATACGTCAGCCTGCCTAGTCTGTGTATTTGTGAGACTCAAAGTCTTTCTGAGGCTAAACACTGAGGAAAAATAATAACCACTAACTAAATATTTTGAAATATTTTATTAATCAGGAGTCTCTATTATTGGAAAACAACAACAAATCTCTCCTAAAAAAATCAAGTGCAAAACAAACCTGTGGGTATTTTAGCTGTGGCAATCTGTATTCATTTGCCAGCATAATGAACTATATGATCTGACAGTTTCAGCGTTTGTTAAAAAACTAAAGTAGAAAGCAAAACCAAGATATTTTAGCTTTGACCCTGTGTATTTATTAACCAATAGGCTGAATTGTTCATAGCGGTTTTATTAAGTGTTTTACATGCCATATTTTTCCTTGTGGAAAAATAATATTCTGCCCCCATCATAATCTCTTAAATCCAATTCATTTCATACCAAGCTACCAATGAGTTATAAAGCCACTGTTAAAAAAATAAACAAAAAAACCCAAACAAACAAAAAAACCAAATCAGAAAAGGTCCTGAAAGACTACAAGTAGGCAACAAAATCTTTGTCCTTTAAACACAGTGAGCTGGTTTCTTTTTGCTGGGACATGAAAATCAAACTACTGATCATATAATATTCAGTTAACTGGGATTGACTATTTTAAATGGTAATATCACACAGCCTTCTAAACATTAAAAACCCAACTAAAACCCAAGTAACACTGTTCTTCTTAGGATCAAAGAGTTATAAAACTAAAAGCATGCAATTATACCATAAGGACAGAAACTTCCAGGGTATAATAGCCATTCACTATTGACTAGACAAATGAACAATGGAAGTTACAAAACAGTGTACTAGGTTCTTCTTAATTATTTGAACATTATGCTTGACTAATTTCACCAGTTTCATCCTGCCAATATATTCCACCAATTTTTGTCAAACTGAAAAAAATATTAAAAGAAAACCCCAAATATTTTATGGCTGTTTCATGTCTCAAAGAAGCAGAAAGTACCAGAGGGAGTCAGGTATGTCTCATGTAAGAGAACCCTTCAAAGATGGACACTAAAAACATACTAATGACTAAGGCAGTATTCAAAACTATGGGTATGCCTAACCCAGTGTATACTGTACCAGAGGAAAGACTAAGCTGAGCTGTTGTCTAATGTTACTCTGCCATATCTGCAAAAGCATCCGCCTTTCTCCTAAAAAGGACTTGTTAGGTGAACAATGCCTGAAGAATATAAAAAAATTGTGAGAACATGGAGGTTTTGAATATATCCTATATATTCATCTCTAAAAAATAATACAGTCTTTTGAATGTAATATATATATAGCAAAAAGGCAGCCAATATAGTAACAGGTGTTACTATAATGACCACAGGAACATGATCACATATTTAAGGACACAATAAAATCTGCTGTACCTCTGGCTGTAAGTATTGATTCATGCTAAATATTATCCCTTGGATTGCTAACGAGATTATTGAGGTCTATTACCAATTTCAAATGTAGAAAATCAGAATAATCTTATGTGATAATCAAAGTCAATGATCTTCTTTGTGAAGAAAACACTTCTTAATATTGGTGTCAGTCTGGCTATATAGTGTCATGACTAGCACAAGGAGATTAGGAAATTGCCAGGAGAAAGCGTCGTTTGATGTTTTGAGGCTGTCTTGGGGACTTTTTCTGCATCACCACGTACTGTTAGCTGTGTTGTAAATTTTCTGGTTTGGATCAGATGGAGACAAATACAAAAAAGTATTTTTACAGTAGTACTATATTTACTGGGGGTCCCTTGCTGATTGAGCTATCACAGGATTATAGCAGGTGCTTTTGAGAATTAAAGCACAATATTATAACTAAAGCTTAAGAGACAAGCACGGTATGGTGTTAGAGAGCCTGAGGGTATGAACACAAGACACAAATAGTCAGTTAATAGTCATCAGAGGAATACAACTTCAAGAACTGAGCTGAACCCATTTTAGGTCATGACAGGGGACAAGGAATATACATTTAACACACAAACAATCCAAACAAACTGAAAATACAATGGAGGTAACAAGATGGGTTGAGAACAACAGCATGTGCAAAAATGGGAGCAGAGGAAGAGGGAGAAGAATGGATTCGGCTATGTCTGCCCTGGTTAGGACTGCTGAACCCAATCAGAGCCTGAAGGTCATCCTTCTCCCTTGACAGAGAACATAGCTGTACTGTTCACCACATTTCACTACTCCAACTCAGCAATTATACCTAATGTGTTACCTTTTACTATGTGGCAGGGTTAAGCAAATAAGAGTTTGGTAGAACAGCATGTGTCTCTGAATGGTTTGTGCTTCAATTTTCCCACATGACAGTGATTGATAGTGTGGTACTAAGACACAGTAAAGTAGGATACAACAGGTGAATAATGTTATTGTGTTACTTATGGAGTCTATTTATACATGACCTTCCTAGTGCTCTAAATCGTAACTTCTGCATTATCATTGTGAAATCAGCTAAGTAAAACCTAAGTCCTCAGTGAAAAGGTACAGAGATGTTAGTATCTGCAAATGAGCATTAGGACAATACCCGAGCCAGAAAGCTTTTTTAAAGCTTCTCAGCAATCACAGCAATAGCTAGAGGGGGATTACTTTAACCTGCAAGTAACACAACTAATTTACTTGGTTTTGTCAAATGTTAAGTTTGCAACTGGGCCTTCGTGGACTATTCACAATGCTTATTTTTAGGTATCCAGACTCTAAACTGGTAACAGAAAGAACTCCCACTCCTAGCTCTGGGGAGACCAAATCTATTTCTTGATGATATTTGAGCCACAGTTAAACTAGCTGTCCAATTTAGGCATACGTTTAGAAGTTTAATGTTAGGTTCTGGAAATGCTTCCATATGTTTTCAGGCTAGAGTTATTATTAATTCAATGTATATAACACAGTAGCATTTGTTGTAGTGTATCAGCAATATTCTTCGGTGCCAACCTCTATTGTCAAAGAGCTATGGGTCAATGTTTCTGCCTTTTATGAAAACACTCTCAAAGAAAACGTGAGTAAAAAATGAAAAGCAACATTAATGAGCAGATTTCTCTCACATTCTTTAAAAAAGGAACAGGTCAAGTCACAACCCCAAAAATGGCATTTTAGTATGTATTTATTCCTGAAACAATAAATCTATCTATAACATGTCAGCAAACAAGAGGCTGACATTCTACCCTCAATCAATTATAACATACTGTTTCAGGGTCATATTTTGTTATCCGAGCAAACGAGGTTTTCTGGCTCATATAGCTGAGCACTGAGCATTGATATATGGGACAAAAAAAAACAAACCAAAACCAACATTAAACCAAACAGAATTTAGGAAGATTTTCAAGGATCAAAGTTTTAAGTTTTACAGGTCTTGTTTTGTAAGTTTTTAATCTTGATTTACATATAGAACTTTATAGGAATTAATAAGAAAATAATTACTACTTACTAGTAAAAACTTGTATTGAAATCTCTTTTGTAAAAGGAAGGGTTTCTGAACAAAGAATGTCACGTTGAAAAGTGGTACTAAAGCATCTCTTTAAAAGTATATTGCTATAAGCCACAATTCAGCTATGAATGTTTCTTCAAAAATCTATGTGCATGATATTTGCATTCCAAATGTAGTGAGGACAGCACACCTGTGATAGTCCTCTGGGAGATCCTGGCTCAAGATGGGGCAGTGAGGCTGTGGTGAACTGCAGGGGGTTCAAATTACAATACATATACCACTTATGATAGGTGTCCTCCATTATTGCTATCAAAGTGCTAGTGAAGGCTGCCTAAAGTCTCTCTGCACTCAAGCAGAGTCGGCGCTGCTGCCACTGCCAGGAGTATACATGTAGCACTTGGGGACACATTTCAGTGGTGGACTTGGTAGTGCTAGGTTAGTGCATGTGATGATCTTAAAAGTCTTTTCCAACCGAAATGATTCTGATTCCATGATTTTACACCTGTGAATCAGTCTTTTGGAAAGACGTTATTTTTTGTCATCCTGCATCAAATTCCATGGTTTCTAAAACTGTTCACTGGCTCTACTGGTAAAGGGCATATAGGGATGCATTCAGGGACTGCTTTTTTCAAATAGATGGCTGATTTCAAGCTATTTTTCCATGTAACACAGATTCATAGCCTGTTTTCTTCAGGAACAGGGAAAACTTTAAGTGACGGCATGACAGGAAAGAGTCCATGAAGAGCATTATGCAGTTTATAATAGACTAAGTTACCAGAGTTTTATGGCAAAAAAAGTAAAATCAATGAACATTGTTAGCCATTTGAAAAACAGTACTAGTTTCCAGTAAAAACATTTTAACAATTTTTCTGTCATGACATGTTAATATTGCATTTTCTTTGTCCTTTCTTTCTGAACAGTTGGCTAATGGAAAAGAATAGAGTTTGTTAAGTGTCCACAAAAGCAAAAAAGGTCAGTAAAGGGGTCAAAAGAGAAGGAGGAAAAAGCCTTTGACAGTATTTGCCATGGAAGAAAAGGAAGACTGGCTCTTTTCCCTGCCCAAATATGTAAAGGGTTCCACAGATTACAGTTACACGTGTGAGAAGACAGTAATGTGAACTTAATGTAATTCATAATGTACAGAGGGAGAAAAATCTTATATACATGAAAATTAGGGAAAAATGTAGAATGCTGCCTGTGACTTTTTGATGAATCTGTATCAAACAAAGTCTGCTGCCACTCTACTATTTTGAATTTTTGTATTTATTTGGTTATACAGCATATGTGGTTGCATTACTCAAAAAAACAGCTGAACGTGTTGGTCCTCCTTCCATTTCTTTCTCTCAGATGTACAAGTTTCAATTGAAACATATAACACTTCAACAAGGTGTTTGAAAAAGAAAGCCAATGAACAAATCGATATTCACTAAAATACTTTTTTAATTACATTAAAGATTCTTTCGTGAGCATTTTTGATTTGTGTCTGCTTCAGAGTTTGCATCTTCAGCTGGTAGTTCATTAAATGAGGAAATCACACAGTCCATCACATCAAGCATTTGACTGAAGGAATGAAAAATGGCAGGCTGTCATCACATCTGTTTATTATTATTTTAATGTGAAATGATCAGCTGCACTGACTAAATTCATTGCTGCTTAACATGAAGAAGGCACAGCTTGTGAACAGCTTAATGGGAACATTTGGGGATCTTTCTTTCTGCCATTTAAATTAATGGGAGTTTTGCCATTGAGTTCTATGGAAGCAAGAGCACATCTATATAGTGCACTCATAATCATGCTAATATAATTTCAAATTTCAGTGATAGCAAAGAAAATAGCAAAATTGGTTTAGCGTAGACTGAAATGTGATGTCCCTTTTCTTGGACTCGTAGAGCTTCTGCTAGTGAAATATATCTGTACCTTCCTATGTAAATATGCAGATATTTGCATAGTTATATTCCACAGACTTCCAAAGATATTTTTTCTTTCAGAACAGTATCACCTGAAGTGTAACACTAGATTACATTAATGAGCATTTGAAATTTTAACTTTTCATACTCTGTCAATATCCATGGAAACATACTCCTTTCAAGAGAGATGGTATCACTACTTTGAGACAGAAAACCTTTTCCCTTCCAGAATTCAGTGCTGTTTCTTCACAAGGTATGACTTTACTTTCTCTTAAAGATTAAAATCAGAATTAAGAATTTACTTGCTGGCATTCCAAGGTACAGTTTTGTCTGTACAAGACCTTGCAAAAATCACTGTACATGCAATACTTTACTTGTAGAAATTTTCTAATGGTCACAAAGATGTCAAGGTTGATTGCAGCATTGTACAGAAACTGTTACAGTGGTCACTCAATCATGCACATATGTTTGGCCACTGTTTCTCTGCCTCCAAAAGCTCAAACCTTTCACTATCATCACTCTTTTTTCATGTCATCCAAATGCTAACCTCACTCTGTTGTCTGTGCTCCTCCACATGCACCCTCATTCTCTTTCTTTTCATTCCAAATTCACACTCCATTGGTTCTGTGAATCTGGAAGGCATCACCGGGTATTTTTATATATTTTAGGTCCTACATGTGGGTCTGTATAGTGGCTAACTGCTCCTAAGTAATAACCAGAGTAGTGCAAGTTTCTGTAAGAAATGTCTTTCCTGCAACAGGCAAGAGATAAGGTAATCACAAGCCACCTCATAAGGCAGGTAAGAGAAATGAGTGGTAAATTCCACCAAGTTTAGTTTCCTCTTCATTGAGTTCCACATAAATCAGAACACAGATAGAAAACCAGTTTATTCTCTAATCTGCTTACTACTTCAAAGATATAAAGGAGTATGAATAAGGAGAACTACAGGGAAGTATAAAACTGATGTTCAAAGCAGAGCTTCATTTATTTCTTGAAGTAAAATTTATTTGAGACACAAATTAAGACTTTTTAGAAATAATGCTTTACTTAAACCAAGGACAGTTAGGTTACTTGGATTATATGACTGTTGTGTCTTCAAGAGTTTTAAATCTGTACTATTTCCATTAAATTAAGTCAAGTCAGAAGTGCATTTTTCAAGTTGGATGATATGAAAGCCTTTTTTGAACCACAGATTTAATTAAAGGAAGGAAACTGGAGGTCCTGTTCTGGATACTGGATACATCAGGTTTAACTGATGCCTGCCAGTTTTCTATTGCATTGTGCATGTCACTTCCCTACTGAGTTCCGCTCTATTCCTTCCTCAACTTAATAAAATTATCAGATTTTTCTTTCAGAAATATGACTGAAAGTATAGTACTGCCTGGATCAGACAAATTCATTTCCTCTTATAAGAAGGTCAATTGTTTAATTTCTGTCTCATTCCCTAAAGTATTTTAAAGCTTCTTTTATGACAAAAAAGTTTTGGGTTTTTTTTTTTTTTTTTTTTTTTTTTTTTTTTTTTTTTTTA
>NDXB01016789.1:94594-107578 GCA_002631895.1 Agapornis roseicollis
TTGTTTTTTTTTTTTTTTTTTTGGTGGTTGTTGTTTTGGACTTTTTTTGTTTGTTTTTCCCTTTGGACAGAATCTATTGCTCACAGTGAAAATTAGGACAAGCTGCTTGCTATTCTGTAAAGGTACTAAAGATGCCATTTCACATAACAAGTAAAAATAAAAAAAATCCTATTTCCATTGGAAAAAAGTGAACAGCATGACAATTAATTACACTTTCTATATCACAAACTACAACCAACCAGCTGCAAATGTGTCCACACACACATAGAATGCATTAAAGACCATTATTTTCATGAATGAGCCTTTCAATAGGAAGTACAAGAATTAAAGTTTTCTGGGTACTTCAGTTTGCTGCCCCAGCTTTGCTGCTCTGAATTACATGACCTGATTCTATTTTCCACATGGTTCTGGCTTCACTCAGAAGTCATTATGGTGGGTGCTCACTTAACATGTTCCTATATGATATGCTACTGTTTCAGTAAGCAGTCAAACATCTGCATCTATTAGCCCCACAGATTATTCAATTCGAGTTTAAGAGTATTTCACAAATTGCTTTTTTTAGTTTATGCCCCATTTTATGCATGAAGAACTGAGGAATGCTGAGAAAAAAAGCCAGAAATTTGAACTGAACATCAATCTGAACTGCCTAGGAGCCAATCTTTCAGAGAATTCTGTTTCATGTATCCCATCTGATACTCAAAGCAGCCTTCCCAGTGCCCTCCATCCCAGCTGAGGAGGTTCAGCATTTCTCAACAGCAGATGCCACTGCATCGGGTATCAGAAAAGAAAAAAAAACATGCATTTGCGACACTTTGTAGAAAGGATAAGTAAAAATGCATCATCTAGGAGCTGCAAGGAGCAGGCAATTTTCCCAGAGTTTTGGTTTCTCCCAGTGTTTTTTCTCAGAGTGATTTAGCAGGCCCCTAATGGTTAGAACACTTTTCCTACTTTCATAGAATGGTTATGGTTGGAAAGAACCTTAAGATCATCTACTTCCAACCCCCTTTAAGCACTGAAATCACAAACAATATTCCCCATTGCTTTTGATAATTATTTAGACTATAAATCATCTTTGGTAAGTTTATATATCAACTAGTATAAACATATATATATATATATAACATACGTAGAGCCAAAGAGGTTTCTAATCTATGTAAATGAGTATGTAAGAGATTAGGTCTAGCAGAATTGAAACCTATTGAAAATTTGTTATGAAGAAACATGTGTGTGCTGTCTTTCACCACAAATATTGTCACTTGTGGAAATGAGTAGACTGAATGTAACAAAACTAAGCAATCAGAGTAGGGATAGTCACACTTTGTGATTAGCTCTCAAAAAAGCATATGAAAGAATAAGAATAAACTCACACAAAATATTGTAGCAATGCTTTCTGACTTCACCACATTTGCAAACAGCATCATGATAAATGAGGAGATATTATATAAAGCTTTGGAAATCCTTACAACGCTTTCTGGAAAAAATTCGCAAGTAAAGTGTATTGTTGCCTGCTGCTGCATGATAACATTCTTCCTATAGAGAAGTGTTTCAGCTGGCTGAAAAATAACTAGTGCCCACACTCTGCAGCTTTCAAGTTATTTCCTGACTCAGGCAAGTTGCTGCTTGTATTTTAAAGTTCTACTAGACCCTGGTATACATGCTTCTTCTCTGGAATTCCTTGTGAAATCATTTTTTCTTGAGACAGAATGTTTTATCTGTATACTAAACCACCAGAGTTACAGAAAGATTATGTTCACCATTTCTTTGTGAAACAAATCACAGAATTGCAATATTGACTTGAGTGGTATGATTAAGTTTTTAAGAGCAGGCAAAAAAAGAAAGTGTTATACTCCATAAGAAGTATATTTCCTCTGAATTCAGGAAGAAGGAAGAGTCCAGTTTATTCAATATCATGATAGGAGGTCTGGAAAGTAAAGAAGAATGGACAGATCTTCCCTTCAACTGATCCAGCTTGCAGCTCTGTCAGATTTAAGTTTAATTAAGAGTGAGAAAGTGAGTGAGAATCTAGAGGGAGGAAATTAATTGGGAAAACAGCAATTATGGTTAATATTTTAATTAATTGGAATTTTTAATAAAATAAATAAGGATAATGGACTTCAGATACCTCAAATGTCCCATAAAGAAAAAGTTGGAGTAAGTAAGTTAAGAGAGAGATGCTGGAGACAGTAGAGGTAGTTGGTGCTATGAAACAGGGCTAATACAGGACGAAGAACTAGGAGTGACAGCATCATCAGAGACACTAATGAAGGCAATGTCTTCCAGCTGCTGGTTCCTACTGAATTCCAGGCTCTGCAATTGCTGAGAGTTGCTATCTTACATAAAAGAGAGTAACTGATAATGCGATTGACAGCATCTGTCTCTTTGAGAGGTAGTATCTTCTAATTCCTGCCGACAGCCTTAACCTTTGGGAACAGAAAATGCAACCCAATTGGCTAAGCCACTCTTGATACATTCTGGACCAAAACATTAAGTGCAGAAGAACTGAATGTTCTTGTGAATAGCTATAGAAAATCTCAAACAAGTATCAGCTTGCTAATCTAAGTGACTTGGTTTGCTGAAAGCTGCATCTTTTGCTGTTTCTGCTATCATTAATGCAAGAAGATATTTTTCATTTTTGTGTGTACACTTCAAAATCTGTCTTGCTTTTTCTTAGTTTAAAAAAAGAAAGTAGAATATTTTGTAGCTTACTCAAAGAATACATCCTAGTAAGTTCAGAAAAACAGCAATCCATACTTCAATAAATCTTAGCATATAGTTTGAAAATATTCCCATTAGCAAGACTTCACTCTTTGTTATCAGATGCACAAAGACAAATTGTATGTATATGAAGGAAATAGAGGAAGCAAAGTTAAACATCTTCCTGGCTGAGTCAGGAGCTCTTTAATGATCTGAAAGGAGAAAAGGAGGCATAGAAACATACGATAACAAACACATATCACAGAAGATAAAGAGTAGTTTACATGAAATCAAAAATGCTAAAACCCAACAAAAAGGTACTATTAGAACAAGAAAGAAAAGGCAATAGGAAAGGTCCATAACTATATGGGAATGATGAAAACAAAAGCATGTAAAAGTAAATGGAGACCAAATTTCAGATTATAAAAAGGCAGCTAAACTGTTCATTGCCTTTTCCTAAATCTTCACACAAATTACAAATTGTGAAGATCCACTTAAGAGAATTAATTTAACCAGGATACTAGAATGCACTGATGAAGAAAATATTAAAAAAAAAGATGTGGATCAGTCAAATGCGAGCACTGGAGCAGAGATTGAAAATATTCACTTTGGAGTTTTTAAGAAATTACCCATTTTAATTCTGAATATTAGTAAGCATTTATCAAGGACCTGTAAGAGAAGGAAAAAAACTAAACAAAAACTAGTTAACCACCTAGTCAAATTAATAACTTTAGAGTTAAGTATTAAACATTATCACAGAATAGCTGATCACCGGGGGTCATCTAGTCCAACCTCCCTCTCAAGCAGGGTCACACAGAGCACATTGCTCAGAAATGTGTGCTGATGGCTCTTTAATATCTCCAGGGAAGGAGACTCCACAACTTCTCTGGGCAACCTCTCCTAATGCTCATTCACCCTCACAGTAACAAAGTTCTTCCTCATGTTCAGGTGGAATTTCTTATGCTTTAGTTTATACCTACTGCCTTTTGCTCTACCACTTGCCACCACTGGGAAGAATCTGGCCCCACTGTCTTGACACTTTCCCTTCAGATACTTATATACACTCATCAGGTCCCCTCTGAGTTTTTTCTAGGCTGAACAGGCCCAGCTCCCTCAGCTTTGCCTCAAGGAGGGATGCTCCAGACCATTAATCATTCTAGTAGTCCTCCATTGGACTTGCTCCAGGAGTGCCATGTCTCAATCTGTGACTAAAACTGGACACAGTAATGAAGGTGGGGACTCACCAGGGCTACTCAGAGAGGAAGAATTGCCTCCTTGACCTACTGGCAATGCTCTTCCTAATGCAGCCCAGGATACCACTGGTCTTCTTGGACACAAGAGCACAGAGCTGCTGGCTCATCCACAGCTTGTTGTCCACTAGGACTCCCCAGGTCCCTCTCCATAATGCTGCTTTCCAGCAGGTCAGCACCCAGCCTGTATTAGTGCATGGAGTTATTCTTCCCCAAGTTCAGGACTCTTCATTTGCCTTTGCTGAATTTCAAAAGGTTCCCCTCTGCCCATCCCTCCAGTCTGTCTAGATCCTTCCAAATGAAAGTAAAGCACTCTGGGGTATCAGCCACTCTCCTCAGTTTTGTATCATCAGCAGACTTGCTGAGGAGGCACTCTATCCCTGCATCCAAGTCATCGATGAATAAGGTAAACAATACTGTAGCCAATACTGACCCTTGGGCAGGTGGACAGCTAGTTACAGGTCTTCAACTAGACTTTGTGCCACTGACCACAACCCTCTGAGACCTGCCATGTAATCAGTTCTCAGTCCACCCCACCATCTGCTCATCCAGCCTACACTTCCTGAGCTTGACTTTGAGGCAAACCTATTATATCTGCGAGTTCTTAGAAGATGGTAAAACAACCTATATGTGTCTGTCAAAAAGAAACCATTTAAAGCCAGTCTACTTTCTTTCTGTGGCAAGCTAACTGGATAAAGAGGAAGTTGTAGATACGATATATCCTGACTTTCAGTTAAAGTTCTGACACTATTGCATATAATACTCTCATAAATAGGCTAATGCAGGTGATATAATCACCATTAGGTGGGTGGACAACTAGTTGAGAAATTGCTCTCAGCAAACAATTATCAATGATTGGCTGTCAAACTGGAAGAGGATTTCAACTAGGACTAGATTGGGGACTGTAAGGGCTGAGATCTACCAAGCATTTTAATCAGTTCCACTGAAGCAACGACAAAGACAAGACCATATTTGATTGTTACATTAAATGCAGAGAGGTTCTAAGCACATTGGGGACTGGAATAAAAATTACTTTTAGACTAGGACTGAAATTTCAGTAGCTGGTTGGAATTCAGTAGAAGCAAGCACCAAGTGTTGAGGCCAGAAAACAGCAATCAAACACAGTCATAACACACAGAATAAAAGGGTAAGCAGCAGCTGAGCAGACAAAGATGCAATAATTGTGCTCAATTCAGCACCAGTGAGCTCCAAATACTGAAGTGTCCTCTTCCCACAACAACATTTTAAGGAAGATGGAGATGAAAAGAAGAAAATTGCAGAGAACAGTAAAGCTGTTCAGAAAAAAAGAGTAGAAAATATAACCTGTGAGCAAAGGTTCAAGCAATAGAATTTTATTAGTTTAAAAATGAGAATACTGAGTAACATTCTTCCAACATGCAAAAATGTGTTATAAACAAAAGGGTGATCTGTTTTGCTCAGTGGCCAAGTTTTGCTCAGTTTCCCCTAGAGAAAAAACTTCTCAATTCTTAAGGTAGAAGAAATCAGGAATCATGTATTTGGAAGTTTTTAAGTACACATATATTGCTGGCAAAGCTTGTTTAGGTGTAGTTTATCCTGCCAGACCTCAGAGACTGGACTAAATTAATTTTCTCCTTGATGTCATCTATTTGAATTGTGATTTGATATTGAACACTGCAGATGAATCAAGTCAGAGCAAGTAATATATGCCACTTTTAATATGAGATCTCTAAACTAACAACTATGGATGAAGCCACTTCAAGCTTCTAATTTATTTGAATCACTAGGATGAATCCATTATAGCTGGAGATGCCAACTTAGTAGCTGCAGACTTTCAAGTATTTAACTTAAACAATCAGATGATTAATGACTGGGAAGAATATAATGGCAACTTTGCCTTTGAAAACCTCTGCTGACAATACTGTTATTGAAGGACCTTGACACACTTGTGAGGTGGGCTGATGCCAACCTCATGAAGTTTAACCACGCCAAGTGCAAGGTCCTACAGCTGGGTCGGAGCAATCCCAGGCACAGCTACAGGTTGGGCAAAGAGAAAAGACTCAGAGCAGCCCTGCAGAGAAGGTCTTGGGGGTGGTAGTCAATAAGAAAATGAACATAAGCTGACTTCAGTGTGTGCTCGCAGCCCAGAAATCCAACCATATCCTGGGCTGCATCAAAAGGAGCATGACCAGCAGGTCAAAGGAGGTGATCTTGACTCTCTACTCTGCTCTCAGACATCACCTAGAGTACTGTGTGCAGTTCTGGTGTCCTCAACATAAAAAGGACATGGAGCTGTTGGAACAAGTCCAGAGGAGGGCCACAAGATTATCAGGGGACTGGAGCATCTCCCATACGAAGACAGGCTGAGAAAGTTGGGGCTGTTCAGCCTGGAGGAGAGAAGGCTGCGTGGAGACCTCCTAGCAGCCTTACAGTATCTGAAGGTGGCCTCTAGGGATGCTGGGGAGGGACTCTTCATTAGGGACTGTAGTGACAGGACAAGGGGTGACGGGTTCAAAGTTCAACAGGGGAAGTTTATGTTGGATATAAGGAAGAAATTCTTTCCTGTGAGGGTAGTGAGGCACTGGAATGGGTTGCCCAGGGAGGCTATGAATGCTCCATCCCTGGCGGTGTTCAAGGCCTGGCTTCACAGAACCTTGTGTAACATGGTTTAGTGTGAGGTGTCCCTGCTTATGGCGGGGGGGGTGGAACTTGATGATCTTAAGGTCCTTTCCAACCCTAACTATTCTATGATTCTATGAAACAATGCAATATTGAATCGACTGCAAAATCCATCACAGAAAATAGGGCAGACTGGTAAACACAACATGATAGAACAGGAAACTGAGAAAAAGAAAAAAAAGAACAAACAACAACCAAACAAATAAAAACCCCCAAACCTAAAAGATCATAAAAAGATGTAAGATCTGAAAAATACTCAATGTACCCAAATTTATGGAGGAGTGGATTTAGCGCAACTAGAACCAAAAGGTCATCATTGCTCCCAGGGAAACCACCAGAGACATTTCTTTTAATATAAATAAAGTGGAATTTCTTTTTTTAAATTGCGTCCTTCTGAAGACATTGCTACTCTCAGGGGAGCACATACAGAAAGGGTTTTATCATGGTTCAAACTTTGCATTGTTGCTCCAATCATAGCCCTGCATTTGAACAGAAAAACAATCCACACACCTCTAAATGCTGAAGAATGCCTAGACCTTTCAGAGGCAGACCTGAGGTAAGCTGTTACTGTGCTGGAGTGAAATGCATGTAAGAACCTTGTGATTTATAATACAGCATTTTGAAGTAGGCAAATAGGGAATCAGAATATCATCACAAGTTGTTGTGGGTTGGTTTTGGGTTTTTTTGTTTTGTTTTGTTTTGTTTTTTTTCTATTAAAAAGCATTAGTTTGCTTAAATCAAAGTTCCTCTTTTTCACATTCTGTTATTCACATTCTCAATGAGCTCACTTGGAATTTTGACCAGACTTTGTTTTGCAGTTTAGGGGAGCTGACTCTGGCAACCCAACATAGAACCAAAAAACCATCTGTGTACAGCTTCCTGAGAAGTTCCTCACCTGGAACTTCTATAGAAACAATTATTTTTCACACAAATGTGTGACAAAACATCAAAAACTCACCTATAGTAAATAACGCCTAATAATAGCTTGATTCTTTATCATGAAATTGTAAAGTCTTTTAGGGGAAAAATATAATCAATACTGATAGGTTCTAACTGACCTAATATTTTTATTGTTTATAAAATTTCTGCTTATTTCCATAAAGAGCTCAGGCAGGCGGAACCCCCTACTTTACCTTCCACATCTTCCTGTGATTTTCCTGTATTAATTTTGCAACATGCCTAACTCTCCCTCTGTTTTTTTTTAAAGAAGGTGGGACAAGGAAGTCACATTTATGGTTATGCTACTTTCAGAAAAAATGCAAACAAGAGTTTGGCAACATTGGAAGTGAACGTTCATACATATTCATTCTGTTGCCTGTTTTCCCTGCTTGCATCTAATAGCTAAATAAAAATTAAAAATAAAATTTAAAATAAAATTAAAGAAGCTCCTAAAACCTACTGTTGTAAATGAGAAAACTATTTCAATCCAATTGACACTCTATTTTTTCATGACATTAAGTTAGTACTTTTGTGCCATGGGAGTGAAGAAAAACAGTATCGATAACATTCCAGCTGGTGCAATAAGAACTATCTCACAGCAGTTATTGAATTACGCAGAATAGATCTGTTTATTCCATTCAAGCTTTGAACTGTTCGTTCCAAATTAGAGAAAGGTAAAAGGACATGTAAAATGAACTGCGATAGAAAACACATCATACTTTGCAATTATACACTTTATTAGTGAACAGAAGACTCAACAGACCTACTTAGATTAAGATTTTGGTTTCATTTAGCTGGGCACAGGTCAAAAAAATAATCAGATTTTAATGTTTTATTAAAAACCAAACAAAACAAAAACAACAAAACACCAGCAACACCACCCTCATAACTTCTGATTTTGCCAAGTACATGTAATTATTCCATTGCTTACTATAGCATAAATACAGGTGACAGTCCTAGTAAAAGGTAATTAGCATATCCAGTGATCCATGAAGCACATAGCTTTCGGTATAGAGTGTAATTACCACAGTCTCACAGTAGGCTGGATATTATGTTGAGATTTATGAGAAAAATAAAGGATTATGATCTTGAATGCACTTTAGACACAAATATATTTTCTAGACTACTCAAGTAGACTGAGGAATGTGAAAGGTCTTCATGATAGTATGCAGTAAAGCAACAAAATTGTATGTCCAGGATTCCCACTGTCATACTACACTGCTAGCACAGTAAGACTGACTAGTTAACGAACTCAACTAGACCAATTGGTACAATTAATCCAAGCCACACTGTGGACCCTGTCCAGTAGATTTTGAGTCTTACTTGTGTCCAAGGGCACATCAGTGTAGGCACTGCCACTGAGCTTTATCCAGCAAGAAGACATTAAAATGAAATAACCTTGACTGATCTCATAGAGCCAGAAACAACTAAATTTATGATGGAAACATATTAATGGAAACTCTAAATTGCATACAAAGGATTTCAGAACATATTCTATTTACTTAATCCAATCCATTTTTCTCTCTTAAGAGACTTAAATAGCATCTTCTTATACTTCTTGTCAAGCTAAAATAAATTTTTGCTTTGTTTCTTTGGTCAAACTTTCAGCTGAATTTGCAGATGAAAAGATAGTGAATATGAGTAACTTAATGGAATGAAACATTGTATAATAAAGCCTTTGTGAAGGTAACTGTAGTATCAATTGATAGAGCAAATACCTACAGAAGCACATGAAATACTGTGCATTTTGAGTATTTCAAAGGGTTTTGTACCCTGAATTTGTTTCTGCACCTTTGAATGTCCGAATATATTGATGTAAAGGAGTTGGAAGAAGCTAAGATTGTATGTTGGGGAACAGACTGCTCAACTCCAGGACTTATATGAAGAGTGGAGCTTAGCAAGAAGCTTTTGCTTCTGAAATAAACTCTTTCAGCTTCTCCAGAACTGCTTTAATTGGCTTTTGTACACAAATACCAAAATAATTAGAAAACATCTTAGAAAAAAGTTATTTTCTTACAGGTCAAGAATAAACAAAGCAAAATTTTTAGAGCCTCAAAACATACACTAAAAAGGAAAATAACCTTTAAATAAAATTGTGCTCATTTACAACACAAGAAAAAAACAGAATCCAAATAGAGTAGAATTGATAAAAATTTGAGCTTTCATTAGACCACAACCTCTACTTCCTTGTTTGATCTACATAACTAATTACATTGGCTGGCTATATATTACCAAATGGATATATAATATACTCTAACATGTAGGAAGTAAAATTTCTTCTTCAGTCACAGAGGCTTCAAAAGTGATTCTCTCCCTCCACTGTGCTCTTGCAAGACCCCACCTTGAGTACTGCATTCATCTCTTGTGCCTCCAACATAAGAACATGGACCTGTTAGAGTGAGTCCAGAGGAAGCCACAAAGCTGACCAGAGGGCTGAAGCACCCCTGCTGTGAAGGCAGACTGAGGGTTGTGCTTGCTCAACCTGGAGAAGCGAAGGCTCCAGGGAACTTTACAGCAGCTTTCCAGTACCTAAAGGAGGCCTACAAGAAATCTGGAGAGGGACCGCTTATGAGTAATAGGGCAAGGGGAAATGGATTTAAAATGAAAGAAGGTAGCTTTAGATTAGAAAAATGGAAGAACTTCTTCACCATGAAGGTGGTGAGACACTGGAACAGGTTTCCCAGAGAAGCTATGGCTGCTCCACGCCTGGCAGTGTTCAAGGCAAGGTTGGACAGGGCGTTGAGCAACCTGCTCCAGTGGAAGGTGTCCCTGCTCATGGCATGGGAGTTGGAACTGGATGATCTTTAATGTCCCTACCAACCCAAACCATTCTGTGATTCTCTGAATAGAATAAAAATATTTTTAATAAAAAGACTGCATTTTTGGTTTCAAACCCAGAAAATATTAGGTCATACTTGAATAAATAGAAATGTGACATCCATTAGAAGAAATATGAAATCAAGAATGCTGAAGATAAACAAATATTGTGCTCATGAACTAAAGTCTTACTAAATTATGAAACCAAAATTAAAATACTTTCTAGCATTTATTATTAGAGAACCTAGAAGCATAATCCATGTTATATCCAAAGTGCTGAGTTAAGGTCCTAGTATGCCTGTAAGTACTAAAACACTTCCAGTATCAGTGATTACTCTTGTCACGCAGCAAGTATAAGGAAGAAACATTTCCTCCTCTCTAATCACAAAAATGAGAGCATTAGGAGTCTCTGTGGAGGCTCCAGAGGCAGAACTGGGAAATCCAGACAGAATCAGGTCTATCATTTGATCTTGTTGGATCAAATTATCCAGGCCTTCCCAGAGCACATTTCAAAGAAAACTGGAAGAGTTGCTGAGGGTGGGATTCTTCTGACCAAGAGCTGATATCTGCAGTCTTCTGTGATGTCTGCTTTTGTCATGGCTTTTACAGTCAGTGAGTATTTATCTCACCTCATAGGTCTCCAAGGAAAGGTCAGATCACCAGACTTAAAGGTGTGGGAATGTAATGAAACAAAGACAACAAGGATTGTAAACAAGTGACTTGCAGGTGGGGTATAGAAAAACATATATATCATACTAATTATTGTTAGTCTTGCATGCTAGACAAATAGAACAATTGTGTTTTAAAAAGGTAGGGCTGTGATAGACCCAGAGGCACCGTATCAAACATGCTTGGGCTTCCTGCACTGCTATGGGAAAGATCAAAGCACCTACATTACACCTGCATAAATCCCTGAAATACATGTGAAAACAGTGGGCTCAGCGATTCCCTAGCATGGACCAAACTCTACAATGCCTGTGTTCCCAGGATGGGTGCCTCAGCCTGGGTGCTGCTTCAGGGGTCCCCCACTTTGTGAGGAAACATAACTAAACTGATTCTGCATTTTGACCATGGTTTTCTAGTTGCCCCTGTGCCCTGCCTGCTCACACACAGAGTTACTTCTCTTTGTTGTTTGTAGTGGCAGGCAAGGTGCAGGATGTTTGATTATGGCTATGGAGTACAAAAAAAAATCAAAACATCAAACAAAAATCCAGAATACATGAGCAATATGCAGAGAGTAGGAGTAGTACTAGGATGGAGTGGGAAGAAAGGATGAGAAAGAGCTTTGGAGGGCAGAACTAGAAACAGAGAGAGAAATAAAAGTCTTTTCCAACCTAGTTGATTCTACAATTGTATAAGAAAAGAAACAAAGAGGGATAAGAAGGGTCCCTTACTTGAAAAAAACACATACATTCATAAATTCTGTTTATTCAGGTTCCTAATTAAATTGTTAATTTTTAACAGAGTGATGTTGATGTTCTTGGCATTTAAGAATAGAGCCAAGGTTCAGTATATAGGAAGTCACAACTTTCTCTTTCTTTTTTTATTTTTTTCTTTTTAAATCACTAAACATGATTAACCACTTGCTCACTTAGAAAGACACACTTTTCCATTTGCTAAATCTTCCCATCAGAGCAGTTCTTAGATAACAGAGGACAACAGGCTTTGTTCAGCTGTAGCACAGGAATTAGTGTTCATATGATAAAGCTAGTCATATCCTGACACTAGCATAAAAATCCTAACATCATCAGGAAAAAAGAATCCGCAAATAAACAGTGACTTATTCTGACCTGCACATAAACCAACTCCTGCAGTTTATTTCTTCAGTGACTGAAATAAATTTAATTCCTGCCTGGCTAAAGAAGGTAAAAATTAGGGTTTGGTACTTAAATCCTAGCAAAGATTCAAAGGTGATTTTGAAGGAGAAATTTTAGGTTGCTTGTAATTGAAGACGGAGGTTGTTCCAGGCACAGAGAGAAAGCAGTGTGGAAATACTGCAGAAATTAAAGGTTCTGCAAGGCGGGCAGTCAGTAATGTGCCCAGAGTTCTGGATCGGTGCATTTTAATTAAATCAAAGTAAACAAGTCACAGCAGGGCCAAATGTGAGCCAAGCTGTAGGCAGGCTTGACATACCAGGTTTGAAGGTGAGTCTGAAGAATCCTGAAGTTGCTGAGGAATGAGAAAAGATGACAACAAAAAGAGAAGAGCTGGGGAAGAAAGAAGGACAATAACTGTATCTGTAAGATGATGAATAGCCTACAGCAGTGTGAGATGAAAGGTTCACAGGATGGAGGAGAGACACTATTACTTGCAGTATGCGGCAGAGATATATAACCCACCTAGGACTTACTAGGAATGGTGCTCAGGATTTACATGTTCTTTCAGTCCTTATCTTTACCAGACATCTAGAACAAATACCCTTTTGAATTATATTTTTAAGGTTAATTTATAGGTCACTGACCATATTTGGCATTTTAAAGCAATTTGGTCCACTCATTTTTTTTAATTCTGTCACTGGTAAGTTGTGCTGCAGCGAGTAATCAACTTTAATCTTTGGAAACAAGTCTAGGATTAAATTTATGAACATCCATAAGGATTAATAACAAAAAAAAAAAAAAAAAAAAAA
>NDXB01016789.1:107720-124425 GCA_002631895.1 Agapornis roseicollis
AAAAAAAAAAAAAAAAAAAAGTTCCTCAGAATTCCTTCCCAGGAATTCTACAGATTGAGACTTGGGAGTTTAGTCAAAAAATTTAAAAAGAGCTCTTAGCTCTTTCTTGAGAGGCAGCTCATTCTTCAGGAACTGCTTTAAGTGACTAAAGGGATGAGGAAGACAAGATGATGGATTGGTGTACAAAACGTAGTATGCAAAATGCAAACCATATTAAAAATCTTCATCCATAACTAACACTATAGAAGTCACCATCCTGAGCCATTCCCCTTGCAGAACACGTTTTCCTGATGCCTTCCTGGGAATGACCAAAAAAGTAAATAAAAACCTAAGCTAACAACAAATAGCACTTGTGAGTGAGTGGTAGAAAAACTGGTTAAAATATTTTTCCTCAGGTATTTCACCATCATTTTGCCAGAAAAGGTAAATATTGGTGCAACTCAAATGTTCAAGTGATCTAATAGTTATAGCTATGATGTGTTTTGTGTCTAAAATGAGAATATAAGTTTATAGACTAAAACTATTTAAAACTAAGGCCACTTACACATACAGTACACTGATTCACACTGAAAATTATGGACACAGCTGTAGGCACAGAAGAATTTGGTGTATATATTGAAAACAGACTTAGTATCAAATGCTAGAATATTTCCAGAATACCAGTTTTCATGCCAAAAAAAATACAATTCATTGTAAAATGCTTTTAGCATGTACAGTTAAAATAGAAGGGTTTTGCAGGTCATTCACCATTCACCCTTCCCACCATAGAGGTCTTACATTAAATAGCAAATGAATTAAATTAAACATGTTAAGCTCAAAATTGATTACAGTGATAAATGTACTCATATGTACAGATACATAATATGTTTTTGTCTGAATGCCTCTTGCAAGGAAAACAGACTTTGACTGTTTTTGTAATAGCAAAGACATCTGAAAGGAGGCTTTGTTCAATAGCAAACTAAACTTCATTCTCTATGTTTACAGAGGATGCATTAACTGCTGGAGGTATCATGGGATATCTGTATATAGAAAATGCACTAGCTTGGTAACATAGATGTAAGCATCCTGACTGTCAGTTAATAACAGCAGCAATGTTCTCATGGAAAGAGGCTTTTAAAATATAGTTTTGCATACAGAAACTATTTCATAAACATGTCCCACTTCAAATACCTCAGGTTTTTATTATTTTAAGGTGTTCTTTATTTTTGGTAGTTTGACTACGTAAATACAACACAGAAGAAATGCACACAAGTACCCTTGCAATTCCCAATAGATAGACCCAAATCCCCAGTTTTATCATCCCATTTCACTTATCTTCACTGTAGTAGTCAGTTTTACATTCTTGACAATTAAGGCTGAATTAACTATGAGCCCAGCCAATACTTTTCAACAGGAATTCAATGGTAGGTGAGGCAGTCCTATTGATCTATGAAACAAATAACATTTCTTTTTTTCACAGCTGTCAAATAAATATATCTAATTCAACAAAAAAATGCCAACACAGGCTTCAGCTGATTATTATTGAAATATAATGAAATATTTAAACTTAACTGCTTAAGGCAAATCATGTGCTCAATTGCACAGCTGAGCAGACACCTAAGCAAATAATGTATTAACCTTTCTTAGGTTGTTGGTTGACACTAACCGGCAATTTCACAGTTGAATTTTATATTTGAAATTGCACATGCTGTTCTTGGTTCAAGACCTGACAACCATGAACTTCAGAATGTCTCCTGAGATCCTGCAGAGGATGGCTGTCATTCTCCTCATAGCTCTGTAGGTCAACAGCAGAATGCATAAGTGTCCTGTGACAATCATCCTTTGACAAATTCAGAAGTCCAGCTTCTATATGATCTTGCACCAGCAAAATATTTGCTGGTTCCATGGTACTTCCTTCCTCTCTCCTGCTTTAGTTTGGGGCTTGTTTTTTTGGTTGGTTGGTTGGTTTTGTTTGTTTTTTTTTTAACCTCTCCAGTTCTGGATATTCTCCAAGAATAGATAATTTCACCTTTCAGAAAAAGTGTCAACAGGTAGTTTGCTCATCCTCAGCTACTGAAATATTTATCCTGGGGTTATATGCATTCCAGACACAGCATAGCAACTGCAATTCTGCAAGTAAGTTTTTTTGCATCTCCACAGCACTCCTGTGCTTTGGGAACAGCCAAATCTCTGACATGCCCGTATTCTGTAACTACTGAAATGATCCAGTCTCACCAGAGCTTTAATAGGGATTGCACAGTTGATCAAACAATTGCCAGTCTGTTGCAGATCTTCTGAGAGCTGTGGCAGTTTTCATTCATCATCATATACCCAAGTAATTGAACCTCCAGGGCAATTCTGTCAAGCATCATACTTACTAACGTATGACACTTGTGGTGCTGGTATGAGTGCAGTTCACGGACATTTAGGGAGAAAAGGCAGTAGAAGCAGAGAATGATACGAAAGAGTTCTAAAAATATTTACTACTTTTCTCTACTAAAATTGAGAACTATACATTGGTCTGAAATTATTACTCTTGTTGCAAGTTTCTTCTCTGTCCACCCATTGAGCTACCTTATCCTTTAAGTGTACAGCCTTGGAAAAAAAAATAGCCAACAAAACAAACACATGTCCTACTACTCAGTTATGTGATTTAGATTTTCATGAAGTCTACTTGGTAGAAATAAGACGGACAGGAAAACAGAGAGGGAAGAGAGGAAAATAATTTGTAGATCAATTTAGTCAGCCTTCTATTGTGCATCAGTTTGAGAAAAGAGACAAATGATAGAATGAATTTGGATATCAAGCTTAGTTAAGAAACTGATACGTCCTGTTCACAATTATGTTTAATTTCTGCTATATGCTTAATTAAAAGAATAATGTTTCTTTACATTAGCACCTTTTTTTGTCATTACAAAAAAAAAAAAAAAAAAAAAAAAAAAAAAAAAAACCAAACAAAAACAAAAAAAAAACCCAAAAAAAAACCCACCACAACCAAAAANGCTTAATTAAAAGAATAATGTTTCTTTACATTAGCACCTTTTTTTGTCATTACAAAAAAAAAAAACAAAACAAAACAAAACAAAAAACCCAACGAAAACCAAAAACAAGACTGAAAAACAACCCACTCAGTGAAGCTTTGATCTGCACTCAGACAGCAGCCCTTGAGCTCACCTTTGTTACCTGATGTAAACATCCAGATGTGTTTTGAGGATCAAGGCTGTTTCATTACTAAGTGCAGTAGAATGGCAAGAGACACAAATTGACTTGAGGGTAAACAAAATATATCAAAGAACAAAGTATTATTTCGTCTTTTTGTTTCTCATATACACTGAAAGCACAAAAATCAGGTTCAGTGATCAGACTTGGACTGGACTTTCCCCAGCCATTGTGGGAAGTCACTTGCTTTACGCTCACTTTGAAATTAACCCTTGGGAGCTGGTGAAGATTGTACAGAGCAAGGCTGGTGCAGCAGTTGTCCGCAAACCAGCAGCCCCATTGCTTTAGCCAGGTCTGTACATTCAAGCACCTCAGTGTGCACAGTAGATTCAGTGTCACACTCTAAAGGAAGCTGCCTGTCAAAGAGAATCCAAACCAGACACGCCAATATCTGCATCATAAACTCCATCCAAAAACCTACTGGCAACTAGCACAATAAGCTTCTCCTTTTATTGTTCAAAATAATATTCAGTAAAATTGCCTTTGTAAATAGTGAGACTTTACACCTAGTAATCCAGTGTGCAGTCTCTCCGAAATGTCATGTTCTACAAATGTCTCTTAAACATGTTGGGATACATACAAGGAGGTCATGCTTTAGATCTTAATATCTACATTATATTAAACTGAAAAGAAGTAAATCATAGGAAATATTAAAGAGATTGAAATTATGAAAATGTAATAATTCACTAAACAGAGCTGTTGTCTCTATGCACTTCTTCTTTTCATTTTTATTCCTTATAAACAGAACCATAAAAGGTGACTGAATTTTGCTTCCATTTCTGTTTTACATGTTTATCTATTTCTCTTGTACCATTATGAATAAACAACCAATTACTGTCTCAAAGAAAGAATTATTAGAGAGGCCACTGGAGACCTGTTCTGCATTAGCCTATAAACCAGACCAGGGCATTTATCTGGAAAATGGACTAAGCTTCCGTGTCCCTCTTCTGAACCAAGTGGAATAGGGACTGAAGGGTCACTCACATCTTCTAAAGGCAAGCTTGTCAATCAGCTACTGAGTATATTTATTTTACAAAAACTAGTAAGCACATTGTCACCTGAACCCCTACACTTGTATTAGAAGTTTTCTTCTCAATGTGTCTGATCTTTTCTTTAAAATTAACCTCGAACTAGAATTTCAGGTCACCTCTTTAAAATTAGCCTTAATTATAGTCACTTCTCCTGAGGAGAGGTGCTCTATCAATGTTACCCACCAAAAATTACAGTCAGAAAGAAGCTTGCCAAAAGTTCAGTGCTGCAAGGAAGCTTAACTTATCACTGTATGAGCAATGACTTCTTCAATAAATTATGCAGCATTTATTAATCAATGTATTACCTGTTCAAACAAGAAACAAAATCCTCCAGTGTGCATATATTAACAGTAGACAGAGTATGATGCATTATGCTGCAAGGAAACAGAAAGAAAAATGGCATGGAGATGTAGGGGACTAAATTCAGGGTGAGACAGGAGAGATGTTTACCACAGAGTGAAAAATGATCTATAAGGAACATCAAAGATGTGAATAATTACAATGGATATATCTCTTTCTAAACCAATGAGAGAGGAAGATCCTGACACTTCTTGGAATTGCCCTGCTGAGCTCCTACATTTTAGTGTGAAAACAATTATAATTCATTCCTTCAAATTACATTGAAGTGTTGATTCTGCTAAATGGTGTCACTTCCACTTCATAAATTTCTTTTTGGTTACATTTAGGCCAGGTTTAGGTCATAAAGCTTATTGAGCAGGTCTCTCTGAACTTAACTAAAACACACATTATCTGAAATTTAGAATTTAGTAACCAAACAATCACTACAAAACAAGTCTAAACATCCTGAGTGTAAGCATTAGATATTTAAAACTAGCTATATGTGCTAGGTTCCACCTCAGAAACTTTTATTGCTGTGGTCATATTGCTGCCTAGTGAATGGCACAACATTGTGTGATGTGATCACAGCTGATTTGCAACAACTTAAAATATGACATTTTTTTAATGACATTAAAAATAATAATTAGAAAATCCATTTGTTAATAAACCAGGCTATAAAACAACAAAAAAATGTCCTTATTTGAGATTCCTACGTATCTTTCAGAAATAAATTGCAGTGTTTAATTGCATTGCTCACTACCACAGCTTTTAAACCTTAAAAATCATCCAAATGTTGGGTTGTTTTTTTGTTTGCTTTTTTTTTTTTAATTCTTAATTCTCTGGCAGAAGTTGTTTTCTATAAAAAATACCCTCTGACAAAAAAAAGATATACCGAGAGCTGCATATACTGACTGTAAAATTTTCCTTTTAGATAATATATTATTTACTAATGGATCTGTAGAAGTGTCCCAAAATACAATATGGAACATTCCTATCTCTTTTTAATTATAGGTACTGAATTTATGTCTCTAGAGTTTGGGGGTTTTTTAAAGATTCGACTAAAAATATAACTCATCACATGTTCATGGGTAATCTCATTTTTAGTTGCAAGGATACCTTAAGTTTGCTACAGAATGCTAGTTATTGAGACCTAATATGAAGCGTACTTTGATCTGAAGACCTAGCAATCAGTCAGCAGGGGCAGTATCCAACTACACAGTCAGATAGGGCTGTAATTTGTTTCTGCTTCAGTCAATGTTCCACTTCAGATCCTCCTCCAACTCTTTTGCCTGTTCTCTCCATCATTCTTTGAGACAGTAACAAATAGCCTATTTCTTTCCCCTGTGAGCTGGAATGATTGATTCGTCAATGTCTAGTTAAAACTTATTACAAAGTAAGCCAGATCTTGCACAAGTCTTTATATGTCTTCATATTCAGAGGCTGATCTTTCTAAAAGATAATATTAGGAATAGAGCACAGGTACAGGAACAAAGTTTTTGACCTTCCTGTCTTGTAGAAGAATCTTAGTGCAAAATTTCCTTAGCCTTTTCATTTCAAACAAGTTAATAATTTCAGTTTGGGATGCCTAGACATTCAGACATATCAAATCTGGAGCTTGCTAGCAAGAAGAAATTATAGCAGAAAGGTAATATGGAGTTCAGCAGAGAATATTTTCCACAAATATATTAAAATGCTAAAATGGCAGCAAATTCACTGCAGGTGTTAAACCCACCAGCCTTTGGAGGATGTGAGGCTGGGAAAAACTGCATCAATGGAACAGAGCAAGAATTCCAGTGATGAAGTTGGAGTTTGTCTGTCTTCTGTTACATTCTCTATCACATCCACAATGATCTTTTCTCCTAGATGCTGCTGTATTTGGTTTCGCCAGGAAGATAAACAGGTGTGTTTAATCTCCTTCCATGATCTCTCTGCTACCACCTCACAGAATAAGAACTTGGAACTCAGCTATGTTGTTTTCAGGGATCATGGAAAAAGTTTGTCTCGCCTTGGGTTGTGGGTAATCTGAGTTCACCTTTTCAAAGTTAAAGACATTGAATACTAACAGACAAATAAGATCTATGAAGATTCTGCATATAAATCACGCTTAGCTTATTGTGACATAACTCATGATCCAGAACAAGAAAAGCAGCTTACACTGTGTCCTAAAAATAAAAGACAGATAGACATCTCCACTCATTCCTTGCTGCTCTTTGCCATCCTTTGATGGTAGTGCAAAAGTTCTTTATGGTTTCACAATTCTGCTCTTGTTCAAGTCCCACAATAAAAATCCCCACTTCCATTCCACAACTCTGGTTTCTCCTTTGTTATGTGGAATTCAATCCCTTTGCTACCTGAAGTCCTCCATCAGTCAGTGAATCTGTTGCTTACTTACCAAAAGTGAAATTCAGACTCCTGAAAAAGCTGAGTTTGCCACTGCCAATATCTCTCAACCTGTGTTTGCTACAACTAAATTTATGGTTGTTGAAGTTTAACTCCATACATTGTTAGCCTTGTGTCTAAAGTAAGCATTTCTTCCTTTACCTTTTTTTTAGGGTTTAGATTCATTAGAAGACATTCAGTAATAGAAAGTATAATCAAACCCCATACCTAAAACAAGAGTGCACTCAGAACCTAGTTTTACAGGCAGAGACCTCTAGTATCAAGCAGAATTCCTAAATTACTGATGCCTCCAAAGAATTTCTCATGTCAAAGACTTTCATAGCATGTTCTTTTCTATGAGCATTTTTACAGTGTTAAATAAATCATTCAAAGAAACCCTCTCCCAAGCTGGGTTTAAGCAGCTGGCTAGCTAGAAAACATAATACACATGTAAACCTTATGGTATCAAGAATCAGAAAAAAAAGGCCAGAATACGACACATGGACTTTTCTTGACCTTAAAGTGTCTAGCATACTAGCATAGACCAAAAAAGTAGAACATCTTGGCTTAGCTTCAGTAATATCCTCCAGCTCCCCCATGCTGTTTCTGGGACACAAGGCAAATACTGAAGTGATTAAACAATCACTTTATGAGATACTCTACCATGGCCAGAAAAGCAAAAACTACTATGTCTAGCACAAAAAATATTTTAAAAGTAACTTATACACAGTAAATCCAAAGGAAAACAAAGGCAAAAAGAAAACACCCACATGTTCTTTATCAGTAAAGGAATTAATTTTCTGCTATATCAATATGATGAACTGAAGATTACTGAGGCAAAAATAAAATCTCCATGGTGCCATTCATGACATTAGCTTAGAGGCTTATTTTAGTTCATGAAACCCATAACTTACAATAATTTACATCAGGAATGTGATTTTGCATTCTCTTGCTAAAGCACAAAGACTGTTGAGATGGAATCTTGACACTGTTAGCTGAGAAACAGTTTAAGAAGTTTATTTTCAGAATGGAGTCTGATTTGCAAACACAAACATTCAGTTCTGAAAAAGGACGCTGTCATGATACACTTGAAAACCAGAAACTGTAACAGTATCATGAGACTTTAACACAAAATAAAACCCTGAGAAGTTACTGTCTCCACATATGCTGAAAGGATTATTTCCATGTTGTAATAATTAGTCCATCTCATAAGGAAGGTTGATAATGGACATAAGTGAAACTGAGTTCAACATTTGAAGTTTCTAGTTAAAAACTGAGTCCATTCTAAACAGTGAAAAATATACCTCATTTTCATCCACATTAAACCATGTCTGAAGTCCTATATCTGATAGAATAATTTTTCCCTTTATCTTTGTAAGGGTTACATTAAGTAAAACAAAGACTGAGCCATGACCTTCATGCATCATTAATGTAACTGCTTATTCCTTTTATTAAGCGTGCTGTGGCACACAGTGATAGTTGATTTGTACCACTGAGAAAAATTAGCTGTGGGTAAAGAACCCAGTGACTCAAGTTTCAGTTATTGTATGGGGCTAAAACCTGTAAAACCATCACTGGGTTAGTAACTGCACTGTGGAGGACATATCTCTGGACGCAGTTGGAAATCAGGTTTTCAAGCCACTGGAACAATACCACAGCAAGACTCTTCAGAAATATTTTTCAGAGACAAGGGCTGAAGAGACTGCTTAACATTCAGCTGCACAAACTAATTGCTATTGACACAGTTGCTGCCATCATATTTTTAATTTTCATGGACAATCAGCAGATACAAAAAAGTATTTCCAACCACATATTCAAAGCTACTTCTTTGTCACATATTATTACAGACAAATGTTGGCTTTAATATCTTAGAAGGTGTGTGACGATGCCAGTGACTAAAACTGCAAGGAAAGCTGCTGGAAAATAATCAGCAGGTACAGAAGTCTGAATAATTCTGCTTGAAGTTCTTTGCTGTGAAAGTCCTTGTTCTTTTTCTACATATTTCCACTAATACCAGTTGTACCTCTGCATAAGAGCTCAGGATTTTCATATATTGTTGAGGTGAATGTTGCCAGAAGTTATCTAAGATTTATGCAAATGTACACTCTAGGAGAAGTCAGCATTCCTCCTACATGGAAATCTCTTCTAAATTAATGCAGGTTTTGGCTTCAGAAAAGGCTTCCTTTTCTTAGTACACTGTTTCTTCACCTTTCCAGATTGATGATCCAGAATCAAAGTAAAAATCGTTCATTATCTGCTCAGTCAGAACAGAATGTGTACATGTGTGAAATAATAATCATATAATTTATTTGTGCATAGGGTTTCAAAAGATGGATTGGAAATATTTGATCTTGAAGGTCACAGTGTGTGGTGATAGGAAGGGAAGTTTTTCTTTGTTTTCTATTACAGCTGTGCTGCTCAAACCTTACATTTTAAAGCTTTCCCCCCACCTTCAAGAATTAAACACTGATTGAGAAACAGTAACTTAGTCTTGAACACAGAAGATCCCATGATATTATGCAGCACTGCATCTCCTTCATGTTCGACTTTTACAAACAACAATCTTCAGAGGCAGATGGATCACCTGGGTATGCCCTGAGCATGGGACTAAGGGACAGATCCAGAAAGTGATGTGGTGAAATTCAAATCAAGCTTGCAAACTGTCCACCCCAAGCTACATGCTGCAGAATTTAGAACTGAACCATAAGATCTGCCACTTCGACTTTAAGTTGGTCAAATCATTATTAGCTTAAATAAGGAATTAATGCTGAAATTTGGTCTCCCTTTAAAAAAGTAATCTGTATGTTCTTGTGGCAGAAATCCACTGTTTCTTATCCTACAAAGCCATGGAAGAATCTTTCTAAAATATAAAGTAAGCTGCAGGCAACATTCAGGAGACATTACTTTTCAACTTAAAGAGATCTGCTATGTATATGTACAAAGGAGTTTTACAGTTGAATGAATACACAAATCCCAAGCATTGAAAAGCATGAAAATTAGAAGCTAAGGGAAACCACAGACAGTTTACACTATAAAGTAAATATTCTCATTTATAATACAAGTAAAATAATATTTTTAAGAGAAACATGCTACTGCAGAAATTAATATACAGCAAACAAATCTGGCATACATGAGCATACTCAAAACAGGACATTTCATGTATTACATAAGAGTACTAAACAGCAAAATAAGAGAAATGGAAAAAAAGACTTCTATTCAAAGTTAAATTTAAAGCATCAGCATCTTCTAGGCTGCACTGACCTTACTCACATTGGTCCCTACCCCAGCAAATGCTGAAGTCTGTAGCACTAAATAACACATGCAATTTACTTCACTGTGGGTAGAGGAAATGTTACTGAGGCTGCATAGAATGTTAAGTGTGTGCTAACCATGACCTTCAAGGCCACCTCTCACCCTCACCCCCTAAACTCAAATCAGCTTTTCATTTATTTATTCATATTAGAGCAGAAAAGATGAGATGGTCCCTGTATTTGGTTTTGTTTGGGTTTTTTTCAATCACAACAATGTAAAATGAATGTACAAATAATACCTTCAGCATCTGGGATTACATCCTATTGTTCAAATTAAATCAGGTTTTTGTTTGCTTGGTTTTGTTCTATTTTTTATTTGCACTATCCAGGAGAGTGAATCAGTAGATAATAAAAAAAAGGACGACAAAGTAGCTTTGAATACAGCTGTTCCTCATATGTATGAGGAATAGAAACTGCTGAAAACTGAATTTAGTTTAGCCTGAATATAAAAGACAGTTTAAGGCCTGGAAAACACTTCTGTGAAGAAAATAATTTCTTTTTTTAAAAAATGCACCGGAGATCTTTTATTTTAGGACTTTTATCTTCAGTTACAGAAGAATCTCTGAGAAAGAAATCTACCGAAAGGGAGATTACCGTATCTCACACTTAACTTACAGAGGTCCTAGTCCTTTAAGTATCCCCTTCTTGATTTAAATACAACTAAATAACATGGGCAACTTTATGCCTTGTTATAGGAACATTATTCCTTGAATATAGACAAAAGTATTAATTTTATTAATGCCATATATAACCTTACAAAATATACAAAGGTAAACTATAGAATTTAGAAGAGTTCAAAATTAAATCTTTAAATATTTCAAATATATTTAGCCACTGAGGGCTTTCTCTGCAACTAAATCTTTCAGAGAAAGCAGCAGGCATACTGTAGACAACATTTGCTGTCTGTCCAAATGCAGGCAACAAGAAAAACATAGTAGCAACATGTTGTTCAATATTGTTTGACTCAAAACATCCTGTAACTCTGCTAAAAATCACAATACACATCTCACTTCTTCACTTTATATAAAACTTAGCACAGTCCAAGACTAATGCATCTGAGAGTATATTATAACTGGTTATCCTAAAGAAATTAATGAGTAAAATATGACAGATTAGCCTAGTGAGAAAGAGATTTGAAATATTTAGTTTTGAACATTCTCTAAATTCTGAAGGTTATTTAAGAAAAATATCTAATGTAACTAACTTGCATATTTCCTTTTGTTCAAAGACTAAAGAAATAGTCAATATTTACAGACTACACAGTAAAGAATAATAGTGATACATTCCTATGCAACTTGGAAAACTTAACATGAAGATGAAAAGTCAAATCACTTCACTTTGAGAGCAGTAGCTAAAATGTTAAAGAAATTAAAGCTCTATCAGCAATTTTTGTATCAGGAGGAGGTTTCATACTACTAGTGATTTTACTAGAACCTATTTAACTGTTAGCAAGGAAGTTCACACAGGTACTCAAACCTGAGCATTGCTGAAAACCAAGGTGCAAACATACAAATGTACCAAAGCAGAAAGATCAAAGACCTTGACCCACCATTTACATAAATTTTTTCATACATTACTGAATAAAATCAGCCTTATGCCAATCACTTCAGTTTATTATTATAATTATTATTATTATTAATGTTGATAGCAGGAACAATAATCTATTTAACTGCTTCAATGCTACAAACACAGACAAGAAAATTTCCATTTTGAACAAACAACTGTGATATTTTTATAATTATCAGGAGAAGAAGCAATATTAAAATTCAGCAAAGTAGATTTCATTATGTGTTATTGCTTACTTAAAAAACAGTAAAATGTGTTCTGAAATGGACTTTGTTTCCTTAGAAAACTTCAGATTTTTTTATAACTCTTGTTCTAATAAATACACCGTAAGTATAAAAAGACTACAAGACTCTTGAAAGTCATTGCTAACAGTGGTAAATCTGCCAGTTTTCAGTGTGGATTGCTAATTGTTAAGCTTAGTGAAATGAAGATTAGCAAAATTCTCTAGAGTTATTAATATGCCTGTAATAGTTTTCCACTAGATTCCCAGGGAAATGTTTATATTCAAAGCCAGAACTACCCAGATGGAACATCATCAATATTAAGACATACTGGCAAGTTTAAGGTTATTTTTCTGAACTACCTACCATTCGGATTCTTAATTTTAACCCCCTCCCTCAACAATACAAAAAAATAACAGACTTAATTTTCCCCAAACCTCAGCTACTATTAACCAGAGCACAGAAGACACCACAGCTGGCAGCTCCTGAAATAAATCTACCACTCTAATATTGATACACCTGAAAAAGACAATTTTTTTTCCTCAAGAAAGGTAAGAATCTTTTGTTGGTACTATCATTTATTTGTATTTCTTGTACTTGCCAAACTCCACTTAATATTTTATGCATCTTGTGGTCAAATGCAAACAATACAACAGTACTATTTGTTTTAATTGCAAAATTCTTCTACCAAAATAACCTCAAAATCAATTAAATCCATCCTCAACTTTTATTCAGATTAAAATGCCTTCTATTTTTTATAAACTTCTGTATAAGTAAATGAGTGACATTCTCTTGCACTCCTGTAACTTGGCTAAAAATTTTACACAAATTTCTTAGAGAAAGTAAAAATTATATTGGCATCTTAGCTTGAAAATGTAAATCAATAGGAAAAACCAAGCTTCTGACACTTGGATTTATTGATAGATAATATGATTATCAGAAGATTCTCAACCTTCTGAATGAGTTTAAGAAAAAAAAAAAAACAAAACCACAACAGTGTTCACTTTGAATTACATTAATAAATAGGTCTCACCTAAACTTTCCTTTTACATGGAACTTTTATTTTACTAATTAACAGAAAGTCACTGTTCTGAGGTGCTATCACAGTCTTTAAGCCAGCAAATCTAACAACCACCAACCTAGGCAAACTTAATTTACAGAACCACAGAACAGTTTGGGTTGGAAGGGACCTTAAAGATCGTCCAGTTCCAACCCCCCAGCCATGGGTAGGGACACCTTCCACTAGACCAGATTGCTCAAAGCCCCTTCCAACCTGGTCATGAACTCTGCCGAGGATGGGGCATCCACAACTTCTCTGGGCAACCTGTGCCAATGCATCACCACACTCACAGGAAAGAACTTCTTCCTAATAGCTAACTTAAGTCTACCCTTTTTCAGCTTAAAGCCATCCCCCCCTTGTCCTGTCACTACCTGGCCTTCAAACTGTAGGTGCATACCACTTCCCAGAAGGGATCTGAGATGCTGAAGAAGAATCCGATTACAACTGGACTTCACTCTATCCCAAACCTGTCATAACATTCCTGCTTTTCACTGAAACATCCAGTGTTAATTGAGTTAGAGGTCGATCTCAAAAGTCAAATTGTGGCAGCAAGTTCCACAACTGCACTTGCTTTTGCAGTTATACTTGCTCCAGTCTTCAGTGTTTACATGGTCTGGATATATTATGAAACTGGAATACATGATATCCATGATCCCATGGGAAATGGGATAGTTTATTTACCATAGTATTAGAAAAATGCAGTAGATTTTGGTGGGTTGGTTGGTTGGGTTTTTTTTCTGAGTGGTACCTTCTCTAAATTACATGAGGCAAACCATGTCAATATTCATTCCTGTGGAATTGCTCCTTATGTATCTTGTAAGGTTTACTATACACCTCTAGATTTCTAGCTTCTGTATATTCCTCTCTGGTAGTAGAGGTAAGCAAAAATTCAACCCAGTATTTCAGGCTAGAATAGTTCTAGCATGCACAAGTGGGGATGTATTGCATTGTACTCCATCTCATTCCTTACAAATATTCATATTTTGCTTGTTTTCTTTAACTATCATCCTAACTAGACATCTTCACTGAACTGTTCCTAATGAAACATGAGTCTTTTTTCTATGACATTAAAGTTAATGTGGATCCCAGCAAAGTACAGAGTATTGTTAGTCACAGCCTTTGTGCATATTGGTATCTTTCACAATGCATGGTGAGCCAGACTTGATTACTAAATGCTGTGGAATTAAAAGGACATTTGCCACTTAATATCTCCAGTAGAATGAACGCTACAGTCTGTGCTTAGACTGCAGGATTAAGAGGTACCAGATAACAAAGTGAAATGTACATAGGACTGCCTGCTACCTACTCAAGGGTCTTTGCATGATTGCTCAGTGTATTCTACCATGGCCATAATACATTAGGGACTTCTCCACAGAGAATCTTATTTTCATCATGGAATACTTCTAAATAAATTGTAAATTGCTATCAGCATCACAGTAACAGGAGAGAAAGCTTTAATAGCTGCAAGAACATCAACCTGGGTTTTCTCTCCCATGGACATGCAAACAAATTTCCTCATATAGCCACAGTTTTTTATCTCAGCTACTAAGACAGCAACAAGTCTTGAACATTGACCCTATCAACAGAGAGTCAGATGAAAGGCCAGTGTTCCCTGTGTTCTGTCTCCCTTAACTGCCAGTAGCAGATGGTGCTAAAGGACTACCTGAAACAAGTTGTATCTGCATCCTTACTTGCTTCTGTTGAAACAGGCAACAGAATTGAAATGCTGGACAGAACCAGACATTGTATCAATTCTTCTCAAACTTCACTAGAAACATCCCCCTTCAGTGGTATTGCTTTTTAATACCGTGTCTTCCAGATCTGTGTGTTCAGATAAAGATTGTGCTATCAAAGAATGTGTAGTGGTGTGTATTTTTGCAAATGTTGAGAAGTACTGATATTGTACAGGACTGCCCGTTCATCTTTAAGGAAAGAAATTGAATAATCATAAAATAGAGAGGCAAAATCCATGAATAGAAACAGTAACTCACTGCTGGAGTTGTGAAGGATATTAAAAAAGACTGGAAGTAAAGCGTCCATTTGCACAGGCTTTGAGAAGACAGAGTGGTATACTGAAATCTTAGCTGCCATCAAACTTGCTTGTTCACTGCTCTGGTAATACAGAAAACTATATTTGTTAGTATGATCCTTTCAAAAATTTCTGTGAAGCAATACCAAGAGTTAGAAAGAAGAGAAAGTTCTGCTTGAGGATTAATAGTCACAACTGTTCCTGAAAGTTCTCATGATTACACCAGTCTAACAGAGTACACTGGCTGTCACAAGGACTGAGCTAGATGTGTTTATAACATGCCACCCTCACTTAAACTCTAAGCAGGAAAAGAAGAAAAGTAAAACAACCCAACAGTGTTTACCATAACAACATAATGTGTCAAATGCAGATCCCTTCTGCAAAGGCCACTGTTGTTGCCTGTCTGAAAACATGCCATTGCTGCTCTTGCATTTTGAGAAGACGGAACAGCTCAAAGCGTCTACACTAATGGGATTTATCAGACCACCAGCTCTACCTCCTACAACTTCAGTTTCCTCCCAGTATAAAATAGGCCTGTTGGTCTTCAAACATCTCTGACTGACAAGAATGGTAGCTGATGTGCTCATCAATAACATAGAGCAAACCCATAAACCCATGATTTTTGAAACAGAACACATAAGCCTTTGCAGCTCATACAAAAGAGAGATTCTCAGAGACCTCAGTGTTTCCTAACTCATTCTCTTTAGATGGGCTGCAAAGTACGACACAATACACAAACATCTACAAATTCTACAGGTGAAAAGAAATACTGCAACATAAAATATGTATTGTGACACAGATCCCTCCCATATCTGGTAATTTTATTTTGCTCTATATTACACGTATGCAATTTGTCTCAGCTGTGCAACAATGTGTATTAGACAAATGCATTTGCTTCCTGAAGTGCAGCACAAACTGCTGGTTTTGAAAGAGGAGTGATGGTTAGCGAAAGGACAAACCATCACAAGAACAGTGAGGACTGTAGTTGTCCAATTTCACAATCAGAATTTGTGGCTTGCAATACACTTCCATCCTGCCACCTTTCTTGCAGAAGGTAGAAGATGTTCTGAAACTCGCCACTAGCTGCCTGTAGGGTTTTTTCCAATAAAGGGCACAGACAGCTTCAGAGGAACTCAGAAGGGGTGAGATGTGAAGCCTTATCTTTCTCCCAAGTGAGGGAGGTTTCTCCACATCTTCTATTTCATGTACAAGCCTATGCTTACTACTTGGAATTAATATAGGAGGCCTATACCATGGTGTATCTGCCCTACAATTTGTCAATTCATCTTAATACACTAACATACATTAATGTATGTAGCAAACTTTGAATTCTACTTTTTTTTTTTTTTTTTTGAAAATGAGTAAAAATGGAACCCAGAGGCAAATGGTATCTACCATTAACCGATAATCTTAAAATTTACCTCAGATACCAAAAATCCAAAGCACAAGCTACAGAATATCTCAGATTTCTGAAGGCTACAGAGAAAAGTCAGAAATTCCAGTTGAGAAAAAAAAAAAAAAAACCAAAAAAACCCAAAAAAAAAAAAACTAAACCATAACAAGAATCAAAG
>NDXB01016790.1:0-30047 GCA_002631895.1 Agapornis roseicollis
GTGAGGGTGCTGAGGCACTGGAATGGGTTGCCCAGGGAGGTTGTGAGTGCTCCATCCCTAGCAATGTTCGAGGCCAGACTGGATGAAGCTTTGGGTTACATGGTTTAGTGTGAGGTGTCCCTGCTTATGTCAGGGGGGTTGGAACTGGATGATCTTAAGGTCCTTTCCAACCCTAACTATTCTGTGATTCTATTGCACATTAAGAGTCATCAATGTACCAGTACCTGGGGTGGAAGTCTCTATAGGAAGAGTTCAACATGCCATGCATTACTTGCAGCCACTGCCACCCTCCATGGGTTAAGCCATTTCACCTGGCCTAGGCTCTTAGCTGGCAAAGCTTTCCTTGTTATCTTGAAACAAAGCAGAAAAGGGCAGCAGCTGGAGCAGCTACCTGGATTTAGCCTTACATTTTTCACAAGGAACCAAGTTTAAAGTAGACAAGCAAGGAGTAAGAAAAAGGGTTAAATGGAAGAAGCCTTGTAGGAAGACAGAGGTCACAAAGCAGCTCTGTGTGGTGTCAGAGAGGATGAGCTGTGCTTATGGTTCCTGCATGAGAGGCTTGCATGTGTTTTGTTCTATGCTCCAGAAGGCAGAACTGTGTGCATAGTCTATAAAATGACACCAAGTCCAAATGATCATAAGGAATATTTTAGTGATATAGGGAATATATATACTAAAAATACATATATATTGAAATAGTACACCATTATAGCAAGCTGTTCTTATGTAGGCAATGTTATACATGGAAAAATGGCATTTTTATTAGTGTATTAAAAAGAAGCAAAAGTGGTATAAATTTTTGTGGGTTGTGGGTTTTTCCTCTAAAAATAGCTATGCTTTTGTTATGGCATCGTGGTGTGACCATCTGCAGTCGTGTCCCTTCACAGCCGCATCTGATAGCTGTGCAGGTAATGACAGGCAATGAGTTCCAGCCTGACTCCACATCAATGGCAATAAAAGGGAAGTTTAAAGATCCCCAGATCTGTTATTGCTCTGGAAACTGATCAGTGTGTCAGATCACAGAATCACAGAATAGAATAGTTAGGGTTGGAAAGGACCTTAGGATCATCTAGTTCCAACCTGCCTGCCATGGGCAGGGACACCACACACTAAACCATATCACCCATCATCTGAACACCCCTCTGCTTATGCTGCATTCATTCTATTAGCTGCCTTTGTTATCCCCTGCAAATTCAAGGTCCTCCTTTTTAAAGTCCTAGATGTATCAGCTCAATACAGCCATTAAGTAACATCCTTCAAGATGTGATGCCTCTTGACATGTATGTCTCACAGGCACCATGAAATGTTAAAACTGAAAGTCCAGAGTTAAGAGATTTCTTCAGGGATAGCCTGATGGGGACCTGCTCACAGAGAAAAATCAACAAGTCCAGAGGTCTCAATGGCTTCCACAGCCACGCAGAAAAGTCATTTCTCTTGCAATACTGACAACAAAGATAAACGAGGTCAGCATGTCAGAAGTTAGCATTAAAAATAGCTTGCCAGAATGAGAATAGAGACAAAGCAGCCATGAGGAATTGAAGCTGGGGCAAATTTGAATACTATACTCTGAGAGACACAGAAGTTGTTTTATACCAGACAGAGACATGTTCAATGTGCATGTTATGTTAGCTATGCCCACAAACACCTCCAGTCACTGAAGCTGCAGCCAAGGCAGGATGGACCTGCATCAGAGGTGTGAGAGCAGACAATGCAGGATGAGCAGCATTCGTGATAGCAGTCACTACTAAAGACAGAGGCATGCTCTCAGCATAGGCCCAGGATACACTTCAGCTGAGACACAAGATTTTGCCCTTTTAATGCTCAACCCACCACAGTGCCCAACACTGCGTCCATCACAATTATTCACAATAAATGGAGTATTCAGAGTAAACACTAACACCTTCCATGGACTTACCCAAATTCTGGCTTAAGGGTTAGTGTGGGATCAAACTGTGCCATCACACAAGCCACCTGGAAAGAGGGGTTGGAACTGGATGATCTTAAGGTCCTTTCCAATCCTTACTATTCTATGAGTGTGCAGTGCACAAATCTTGAGGAATACCTGGTACCAATGACTCTGACACACAGCAGCAGAGTGCAGTTGCTTCATCTTGGTTAGAAAATACTCCCCATCATTTGGTAACAAGCTTCCTTGTCACCAAATCATCATAATTAATATAACCACTATCATTAGAGCTGAACTTTCCAGCCCAGTCACATGAAGTAAATCAATTCCTTCTGTGTACTTTTTTTGGATGTTTTCCTTCCTCTGTGGTTAATTATTTAACACTTTTTTCCTAAGCCCTAATTCATGCCTCCTTCCTGCTTACTGAAGATAAAATGTCATCTGTGCAAGAGCTCATAATCAGCTGATTCTGACAAGCAGAGGATAAAGCACAAAGGGAAGAATATTGTTTTAAGGAGGGAGAAATCCAGATCTAACTACTGGGACTTGTGCCAGGGATTTCAATGAGAACAGAATAGAGGCCTCATTGTTGACAGCGAAAATTGGCCCCTGCTGCTTCTCAAGGGTTTTGTTTCCTTCTAGCTTGTTGGCTGAAAAAATGGTGAAACACAGACCAGTATAGCCCCATCTGTGTTATCAAAGTAATGGGAGGGTGATACAGCCGAGGATACAGCAAAGAAGTGGGTGAAACTGCACCAAACACAGTGCTAGTTCAGGTTCTGATTGCTTCGAGAATCATTGCCGTTTGTTAAAGTGCTTAAAGAAGATATAGAAATCTTCTCCAGGCTCAGCATTTGAAGACAATCTTTATATACCTGGCAGTCTCTGAAATCCAGCTCAGACACATTCAGTTCCTCTAAATACCAAGCTCAACTATCTCCCTTCACCCTTTCAGTTCATGAAATATCTCACATGGAAAGGGGGGGGAAAGAGAGAACACCGAGCACTGAGGCCACAGAACAAAACCAGTCTTCCCATTTCACCCCTCCTCAACAAGCAGGGTTGGCTGATGTTAAAGAACCACAATCTCTTCCATTCTCCATTATCCCTCATACTCTAAAATCAGAACTCTAGAGAAGAAAAGAAAACCAGTCTATCTATTTTCTCTTCACCTCAGATATATATACCCTGAGACATCCTTGCCATCCTTGAACTTATTCGCTCACGTCTCCGTTTCATTGAAGACATACACTATAGAACTATGTAAATATGGCATAGGAAACTGAAACCTGAAGTCTCCATTCCACATCACATTAGTCCATTCTTACACTTCAAGGCCAAAGAGGCTCTCCAGGATGGCTGTGTTGAGGCCCAAAAGCACCAGCAAGCTTTAATTGCCCTGACCAGCCTCAGTGGGAGCCTCTGCACAGGTACCTCCATGTCAGGAGGTACCGTGTGCTCCATGTACGGCTCCATGTCAGCTCAACCCTGAGCCATGACAAGCTTTGCTGGAGTGAAGCCTGTTCCCTGCTGATCCCCACAAGCTGGCTGAGCCTCCAGCTTCTATCCTGAACCAGGTCTGTAACCTACAGTTTGTCTGATAGTCACCGAACTGTCAATGGGACCCAATTGTACCACCAATAGTGTGTGAGATGACCAGCCACTGACTGTGCTCACTGTCAGCTCTAGCTCACTTTCCCTCATAGAGCAGCCTCACTGACAGGTTGTAAGGGAAGAAAAAAAACCCAAGCCCAGCACATCAGAAACACAGGTGGAAGCACACGTCTTATGTCCTTAGAGCACAAATCCTGCTTTAATCACTAGACAGGTGTCCTGGGTTCAGCAGTGGCAGTCATCTTTTCTTCTTCATAATGACCAGTGCAGCACTATGTTTTTTGACTTTTGGCCTGGGAACAGAACTGATAACAGGAATGGTTTTTATTAATGCTCAAATGTTCAGTCTGAGCAAGGGCTTTGTGAGCCTCATGCTCTGCCAGGGAGGAGGGGAGGCCAGGAGGAAGCAGAGACAGGACACCTGACCCAAACTGACCAAAGAGGTATTCCATACCACAACACGTCATGGCTGGGATGTAAGTGAGAGTTACCCAGAAGGCCTAGGGCACTGGGGTTTGGAGGAGGTGTTGGTCAGTGCTCAGTCAGGCAGGGTGTTGTGAGTTATCTGTCGGTGGTTGGTGAGGTGCTGTATTCTCTTCCCATGTTATTTCCTTTATCATTATTATTATTGGTGGTAGCAGCAGTGATTTGTNACTAGCCAAAGAGGTGTTCCATACCACAACACGTCATGGCTGGGATGTAAGTGAGAGTTACCCGGAAGGGCTAGGGCACTGGGGTTTGGAGGAGGTGTTGGTCAGTGCTCGGTCAGGCAGGGTGTTGTGAGTTATCTGTCGGTGGTTGGTGAGGTGCTGTATTCTCTTCCCTTGTTACTTCCTTTATCATTATTATTATTGGTGGTAGCAGCAGTGATTTGTGTTCTACCTTAGTTACTGGACCGCTCTTATCTCAACCTGTGGGAGTTACATTCTTTCCATTCTCCTCCCCATCCCTCCAGGAGCAGGAGGAGGGCAAGAAAGGNTGTTCTTATCAACCTGTGGGAGTTACATTCTTTCCATTCTCCTCCCCATCCCTCCAGGAGCAGGGAGAGGGCAAGAAAGGGGGGGTTGAGTGAGTGAACGAGATGCATGGCTGGGTCTAAACCACAACAACAGGGACAAGCATCCTGTCAGCACGGGAACAGAATGTTCTGTCTTGTTACTTTAGTGCTGGAGGAAAGCAGACCAGATATGCAATAGGGCTCAACACTGGCTACTCCAAGTGTAAATCCAATGGTTCACACTTGATTTTTGGATGTACAATTTTTCACTCAGTCAGTCTCTCCTTTCTAATCATTTCTGCTGAAGGCAAGTTAAGGCTTTGACAGGCAGCAGCTTTCTGCAGTTATCTGCTACCCAGATAAAGACCTGAAAGCCTTCAGCAGAACCACAGGAGATTCACTGCCTCACAAGAGTGATGTTTGGAGTTTACTCTAGGGAAGAGTCACTGCAGTTAACACTGAAAGGAAAAACCACCTCGATAATTTACTCAAGCCAGACTAAAAATGAAGGCGTTGGAGTGCAGCAGTTTCAAGCCCAGCTCAGGCAGCCCAGCTGCCACCTTGTGGCTAACAAATCCTACTGCTGCAGCTTTGCTACTCCACCACCCGCTCCATTTTTTATTCAATTCACGTATGGAATAAATGTGACTACACCATATCCCAGGCAGGAATAAGGAGTTCCGATTCTCTAGAGTCCAAATATACAATACAGAAGAATGTTGCTAGAATCACAGGATCACAGAATAGCTAGGGTTGGAAAGGACTTTAAGATCATCCAGTTCCAGCCCTCAAGAGGAAAAGAGATTTCATGTCATTAATTCAAGTCTTAGATTGCAGAGGATGGTAGGAGTGGGAGTATCGGGGTTGGAGCAGGAGTCATCTAAATTCAGGTACTATTCTATAAACACTGGTCTGACAAAAGAAAACCAACTTCAATACCTACATGAAAAAACCCATCCTTTAAAAGCCTGGGGAAAATATTTGACAATTGGCTCAAATACCCAATCCTCTCTGCACTCCTAGAGTTGCGAAATACCACTTTTCTAGCACATTTATGCATCTTCTGTGACCCCTTGGGCTGACTACTTGCAAAGGTCAAAAGTAGTACTTGAGACTATGTAGAACCTGCAATGAAACCTGCACAAAAACTTCAGAGCTTCCTCTAAGGTTTATCAAATGTTCAGCCCCTTTAGCACCTTCAGTAGCTTCTGTTGCTTATGCACAGATCAGCCTTTCATCATATTACTTTGATGATGAAATGTTGGTTTCGTCCCCCTACCTCTGTGGCACTTGAATGATTTTCTAAACTCAATTGCATAGCAAAGGAATGATAAGGACCTGAGAGAAACTGGAGGACCTTGACCACAAACAACATCATTCATGAACAGGATAAACCCCAACTTGTAACATTTTGATGGAACTCACTATGGAGAGCAAACAGAAGACAGAAGGACCACAAGGCTGCCTACNACACAGATCACCCTTTCATCATATTGATGATGAAATGTTGGTTTTGTCACGCTACCTCTGTGGCACTTGAATGATTTTCTAAACTCAACTGCATAGCAAAGGCATGATAAGAACCTGAGAGAAACTTGACCACAAACAACATCATTCATGAACAGGATAAACCCCAACTTGCAACATTTTGATGGAACTCACTATGGAGAGCAAACAGAAGACAGAAGGACCACAAGGCTGCCTACAATATGTCCCAAGACAGTTATCACTAACAATTCTTTCCCATGAAGATCTACACACCAGTAAAAGCCGAAGGAAAAAGCAGGTCACACCATACAGCAAATGCCACAAGGAAATTTTTCCCTTCCACTGTTTCTAAGGTGAGCTATCAGAGCTGCTTTGTAGATGTGTCTCCACTGGCTTTTCACAGGAAGGGAGCAGCAAAAGGACCAGATTCCTAAGTTTTATTACCTTTCTCTTCGCCTGTTCCCTGCAGCTCAACTGGAACCACTGTCCTCAACTGTTACATGGAGCTGTGTGCTCTGTAACACGTGCCTTCAGCTAAAAGATTTACAAACCCAATGCTTCAAAATGAATGTGTTCAGCACATATTTTGGTATCTATCTATCATGAAAAAGGGCTGTCACTGAGCAGAGTTTTGATCAAATTAAGATAGAAAAGACAACCATTGCATATAAAAAAGTATTCTTCAACAACAAAATACAAATTTTCACATTTGTTTTGCTGGTCTCCAACAATATGAAAGACTGGATTAAGGATATTATACAGGTGACTAAGCTACACACCATGTTTCTATCAAGTGCTGCCCCACCAAATGCTGCTCATGATTTGCTAATGAATCCAGTACTGCCAGAAAACCATTTTAAATTGAAATATTTTAGTAAGCTGCAACAGAAGTTGCACATTTTTAGAAGGTGATAGATATCAACAAATAGCAGACTGTTTGAAACAATGTTTATGCTTAAAATATGACTACTGCACATCTCCTTTTCATGCTTTCATCAATGTTTTACAATTGAGCTCTACCGAATTACTTTTCTAGTGGATAAATACTGTACATGCTGCAGTGTGAAAAGACATCATGTAATGTATACTAATGAAGCCATTATATCTGTAGAGGAGATCATATCTGAAATATCAAATTAGCAGAAATTAAACATCTCAAAGGATTAATGTAATGTTATGGAGCCGTTCACTTCCAGGTCAACAGGTTCAATTTCAGCTTAGTTTAATAGTTATAATGAATTTATGTGCTGGAGAGAACAGTTCTCTGCATCCATTCACAACTCAGGGTAAAAAACTCCTGGCTCATCCCAGGACCAGCAGACTTCTACCAGGACAGCCACAACAATGTAGCCAGGAATATTCTGCTAGGCCTGTATCTGGCACATAGCCTTAGGCGCTGGGAGATCAAACAGCACATTGACTGGATGGCTGCAATATGTGTAGGCAGCAAAGAGGGACACCAGAGACATACAGTCAGTTCTCTTTACAGATCTGCCAGCAATTGCAAACCCCAGCAATGAAGTTATCACAGACACAACATTCAACCCTAGCTTTTGTATGACTTAGTTAAAAGTCAATTCTGCTTACCCAGGTTCCTCTGTCTACAGCACTTGCTGCTGTCAGCAGGCACCTGCAGCATAAGAAAGATGGGGCAGGGGCATGTAAAAGGAAGAACTGTAGCTGACTTTGATGCAGCATTACCTTACAGCTGATCATAGCATCATATCATAGAATGATCTGGGTTGGAAGAGACATTAAAGCTCATCCAGTTCCAACCCCTGCCACAGGCAGGGACACTGTCCACTAGAGCAGGTTGCTCCAAGCCCCGTCCAACCTGGCCTTGAACACTGCCAGGGTTTAATGTGACAGTAAATGCACAACACAGAGTTTTGTGATGGAACCACAAATAGGAGATTAAAGGGGTTTTTGAGATGAAATAACCACAGTGTCAACAGATTCAGGCATTGGTCCTTAGTGATGATGGTCAGTAAAGAAATAACCAGCTCAGGCATAAGAGAAAGTAGTTAACAAATAACTGCATCAAGAACAAATAACTGTATCTTAGTCCTGTATACATAAAGAAATACATCCAACCTCTGCAGATACACAAAGGTGGCAAACTGTATAAATGTAACAATCACCCAAAGACTCACTTCAATTTGCCCTGAGGGCTCTAGTTTTAGACACACAGACAGGATGCAGCATGCTATAGTAAGAAATGATTCAGAATGCCATAGCTCCAGTCCCAGATTTTTTCACACATCTTCCACAAAGCTTTGTTAAAATCACTCTTGCCAAGCTTCAGTATCTCCAATAGAACTGTCAGAAAGTTCAGGTATGATAGAAAAACTGAACTATTATTTATGAGGTGCATCAAGTGATCTAGAAATGCAAGTTATTAATATCAGTTCTTACTGTGGGTGACTAAGCATGCTCTGCAATATGGATTGGAAATCTAAAGAAGTCACAGTGCACTGCTGACAGGAAAGTCTTCTCCTGCTACCTCTGCTACCAACTACACTTTGTGATCATCCTGCTCCCCCTTCAGAAGCTCCCAAGATCTGGAAGAACAAGGATTTTCAGCAGAGAGAATTGTGTTGTCAGTAAAACAGCTTACAACAGACTGTTCCATTGGAAATAGTTTTTCAGCCAGGGATATTAAGACACAAACCCCACACTGCAAAACCATAGCTGTGGCAGCCTACATAATGTATGAAAAAAAGCATCAAGCTTGCAGGATTGTTCTGCTTTAGTGACTACAAACAGAATTCCAGAACAAAGGGCATTCTAACAGCTGTTTGCTTTGCTTTCCTGGTATTTCAAGTTCTAAAAACCAGTAGAGATGACACACTCGAAGTTATAAGGAGCAGTTTTTATTACAGGAGTGCCCTGAATGCACATCCCCTGCTCAGCAAACCTCTCAATACTCCCAGTACTGTAAATGCATGAAGAGATTTAGTGAGACTTGTATTGTATATTTAGTCTTTCAATAGCAAGCGTATTGATGTTGGAAACGCAGTTGTGTTGTTACTGATCTATCCTGCCTTTTTTCACTTCAGCCACTATCCTCCCCCTTGTATGACACGTGTGTTTCAAGTATTGAATTTAGATCTGTTTTTCCTGTGACATACTAAGTTACACAACTGCAATGAAAAGTTTCTGTGGATCATCAGGAGTTTGCAACTAGAGCATTTTCCTAAAGGATGTATTTTGAAATGATAATTATTATGATTAGCAAGCTATTAATATATTATGGTTTATATATATTAACATACTAAATATATTATTATACACACAGAGCTTAAATTATTATGATTATAACTTTTAATTTTAAGTGTGTCATTTTTCCTATGACTTCCCAAATCTTTGGAAAGCAATGTTTTTCTGTTTAAGAAAGAAAACAGATATAGACAGATGTAATAGTTAAATATTCACTAAGAATTTAAGGGAAAAGTGCCCTCGAGAGGCAGATGAGCATAAGGCATTTTCTGCATTGGGTATAAGATGCAGAAAGAAGAAACCCCTCCTAAAACACCTGAGAAAAATATTAGGGATAATTCGAGATGTAAAGTAAAACCTAGTATTTTCAACATCTCATATTGCACTTTAAAAATACAGCGGTTTAGTGTAGAGGTCTAACTCTTGTGTCTGGGTGTGTATTGTATGTACATATGTCTGTATGTGTATGTAAGGTCTGTAAGGACAGAGATGTGTTTTATTAGACCAGTATAGCTGGAAGTACACAAGCCTTTTGTTGGTTATAGCTGGAAGAAGTACACAAGCCCTTTGTTGGTCTAATTTAAGCTAATTCTCCCTTGAAACCTCTCACATCACCATGATCAGGGTTATGAGACTATTTACACACCAATTAAGAACATCTCCCTTGGTGAACTTAAAAAAATGCACCTCCAGTGTTCCACTGCAATACTGGAGCACTGTGTGCAGCTCTGGTGTCCTCAACATCAAAAGGGCATGGAACTGTTGGAACAAGTCCAGAGGAGGCCACGAGGATGATCAGGGGGCTGGAGCATCTCCCATATGAAGACAGGCTGAGAGAGTTGGGGCTGTTCAGCCTGGAGAAGGCTGCATGGAGACCTCTTAGCAGCCTTCCAGTATCTGAAGGGGGCCTATAGGGATGCTGGGGAGGGGCTCTTCCTTAGGGACTGTAGTGACAGGACAAGGGGTAATGGGTTCAAACTTAAAACAGGGGAGGTTTAGATTGGATCTAAGGAAGAAATTCTTTGCTGTGAGGGTGGTGAGGCACTGGAATGGGTTGGCCAGGGAGGTTGTGAGTGCTCCATCCCTGGCAGTGTTCAAGGCCAGGTTGGATGAAGCCTTGGGTGGCATGGTTTAGTGTGAGGTGTCCCTGCCTATGGCAGGGGGGTTGGAACTGGATGATCTTAAGGTCCTTTCCAACCCGAACTATTCTGTGATTCTATGATTCTGTAATATTTCAGTCACTTAAAACAGTAGAAAGAGGAAATTCGTCTAGTTTCATACTTCAACACTTCAGAAACTCTATGTTGTCCTAAGTCCTAACTGACACAAGCATCATGTTGCAAGTCGACCAGGAGCCTAGAATAACAAAACAAGCTTTGACACTGGAGGGAGAGAGAGGCAGCAGCACTGGGGCCTTGGTGTTGCTGTATAAACTATAAGGTCCACAGGGAAATCTAACTGGTGTATTTTTCTGTTTACCTTTAGGTGACAATGCCCAAATGCTTCAACACATCACTGAACGGCTGTTACAAAACCTCCTGTCACTAGAAATAAAAATGGATGGATGAATAATGGTCAGGCTGGAGCTTCTGCATCCTGCCAGAAGTAGTGAGCAGAGATTTAAAACTAGCTTGTAAGCAATATGCGGCCAGTCTAGAGCTATGAAATAAGACCTAAAATCATCAATATTACACATACATCAACTTACCTCTGCATAGGGAGTTGCTGGTGTTTCTCAAAGGACCCTGGTTCATCGACTGAAGTCAGGAAAAGATTTACTTGTTTCACAATCTTTTTTCCCCAACTGTATTCACTGGGTTAGGTTTTTCCTTTCTAGAAGCTTGCATTCTGATTAAATTGAAGAAATAAGATAAAGCCTGCCCCCTATATATATATATATATATAAAAATTGAGTATTTCAAAACACAATACATTGTAAAATGTCCATGTGGACGAAACATAGTTTTGTTTTAATGTGGGTAACAAAACGCCTAATAGCAAATACCTCTTAACAGAAAAAGGAATAGGATTTCCATTTTTATTTCCATTCATTGCCACCTTTTCCTGTAAGATCACCACTTCAATACTTTCAACTGCAAAGCAAGGATAACTCAAACATGTGCAAATGAAGAATACCGTGCTGTACTGGTTAGCCCATCACAAAAGGCAGAGTTTAACCTATATTGTTCATATTTGTCTCCACAGTATAAAATGTGTGGCTTCAGGGGGCTGGGGACAGGAGGGATGCTCAGCACTGGATGCCAGTTTCCTGAAGAGAAGTCACCTTTTAGGATAAGGTACAGCTGCAAAAGCTGTGTAGTCAAGGAATCTTGCTCTATCTGTCTACTACATAAATATATTTCCATATCAGCAATCGCTTCTATCCAAATGTACATCAAATGTCATGGCAGGAAAACTGCACTCTGATGAGGGACCCTGATCATTTTAAAAAGGCAACAGCCATTCTTGCAAAGCATTTAGAGACTGTAGCAATAAGACTAGCAATAAGGTGATGGGTTCACACTTAAACAGGGGAAGTTCAGTTTAGATATAAGGAAGTTCTATACTGTGAGAGTGGTGAGGCACTGGAACAGGTTGCCCAGAGAAGTGGTAAATGCTCCATCCCTGGGCAGTTTTGAAAGGCCAGATTGGACAGAGCCTTGGGTGACATGGTCTATCTAGGGTGAGGCATTCCTGCCCATGGCAGGAGGTTGGAAGTAGATAATCTTAAGGTCCTTTCCAACCCAAGCCATTCTATGGTTCTATGATTCCAGTGCTACAAACTATGGTTCTTACACTGTGTTTCTTTCAGAAGAAAGACTTCCTTAAAAATCATTTCACTCCTTTTTTTAAATTGAACTTTGCTCAACCCTTTCAGGTTGCTTTGAAGAAAAATGTTGAATCAATCCATATTCTAAAATGCCTCAGAAAGAAGAAAAATCCCAGCAGTAAATCCACCTAATTAAGCGGGGGTGTATCTCGCCCATAGGCTATTACCACATCTCAGTTTAATATTCTTAAAGATACCAGATGTGGAGCAGGCAGTAAGCTCTCCTCATTATTTCTCAAATGAAGCTGAAGAGATGTAACCCAAATTACAGCAAGATAAACCGGACAACTTAAGTGATGAAAACTGTACGTTTTCCTCTGCTTTAGGGACGCTTCTGGCTCATCTGTCCTCTGATCAAGGTGAGCCTGATAAAGCTGAAAATTACACTGTGTGACTGGATTGTATGAGATTATCTTCCCCCTGAGAAGTGATTTATTTTAGTAACTCTTGATGATTAAGGAGCTTTCTGCTCCAACACGCCGCTCTTCTTGTGTGGGCATGGTTCCTTATTGCTTTGAGTGAGAGATCACTTTTAAGAAACACAGAATATGAGTGGCTACATCTTCTTTATGGTTCAAAGACAAAATTGTGTTAGAAGAGAGACCTTCAGGGACCACAAGTTTACAAAACATTGGAAGTTGTTCTCATTAGTTTGTAGGTTTGACTGCAAAAGTTACTGGGCTATCTTCCACTTTTTGAGTGTGAGGAAAATCCATTTTGGGGTTTGGGAGATCTCGCTTTGTAGAATTTGGGGCTTCTTGATTCTTAGACAATTCCAGAAGATGTTGCATGTTAAGTTTGAAAATGAGGCGAGGATCTGGTCCAGAAAGAGATGGGCAATTGCAGCTCTCTCTTATTTTAAGAGCCTGTGAATACATAGGAAAACAAATCAAGCTCATTTAAGTAAGAAAAACAAGTAAGGTTTCAGTCACTGCTTTGGCTTTCCATAAGGTCTGCATTTGCAAACAGAGCTTAGCGAGTACAATACTGAGCCTGAGTTGTTACCAAACAACTTGTCAACAGAAACCAAGAATTCCTGAGAAGAAATGCAGCAATATGGTAAAACAATGGGAAAAAATGAAGAATGATAATCATTCTCACAGACAGTCTCTCAAAGAATGGATATTCTAATGATACAGCTTAAATAGATAGGAAGTTCTTCAGCAACTTTATGTGATACTTGTCCATGTCTGTATCTTTTACCTTTAAATTTACATTCACATATAAACTAAAATAACTGCAGCAAGTAAAAAAAGGGCTCTGAATAATTTACTTTATACTAGATAGGTTCTCTGACTAAAGTGACTACATACAGATGCCCAACTCAGAAAAGGAGGGGAAACCCTCCAATAACATAATGGACACTGAATTGTTTGGCCTAGAGATCCAGCTAGTTGATCAGTACAGTTAAGGACCAGTTACAGAAGTGATCTCATCTCCAAGAAGCATTTGAATACACAGCTTCCAAGTATTGGAGACAACAATGTCTCTAAAATGTAAAAATTCATCTGGATAAAAAGAGACCAAACTTTATGTGACTCCTGCTCACTGAGTAAGTGCCATTGCTTCCACTCTACACGTTAGAAAGTAGAGGCACGAAGGAGCTGAAGAATCTTCCAGAGAATCAAAATCCATTAGTGCGAGCACACTCCCCCCAGGTCATCCTGCCTTGTGGGCAATCTGAGCAAGAAATGACAATGGATGAATCTCATGTCACAGAGGCACCATGGAGCAATTGATATGAAACTGTATGAAGTCAGCTGTTTTAAAGGATCCTTAGGTTGGTTCATTTTAACAGTGCTGAAGATAATTTGATTAGTCCATACAAACAGGCAGCTCATTTTAGAGCCAACAATGGCTACCACACAACTAAATCTGATGCAGTACTTTGCAAGCAGTTGGACTCAGACCTACTACATGGATTCTCCTACAAGACCCATTTAAACTAACCAAGATAAGTAAGATCCCAAAATATTATATGCAGAATTTGAGCGGTTTCTATGTCTCCACTGAGAACTATTTTTTTGAGACTTGCAAAATGAAACAGCAAGAAAACAAGTCAAAACCTAGCCTGATATTTAACATTCATCAATAGCCACTGTGGTGTAGTCACTTTTATGCAGTATTATCTGTATCTTGGCCTCAAGTAACAGCACAGAACTCCAGGCAGATTAACATCCAGCTTTATTTTCAACCCTTCCATGGCAAAAGAAGTTCAAATGTGTGTTTTATTCCACTTCATAACCACGGATTCTTTATATACACTAGATTTGGCTGAAATATCAAATCAAGTACACCAGCACCCCTGTGCACAAGAATTTGCCCATCAGTTTGAAATCATTTTGGTATTCTTCCACAGGCAACACCAGAAACATCTTACTGCAGCAGATTACAAAACAGAACAGCAGAGCTTCTAAACTCATTTCTTTGTATAAGGGGGTATGAAAACATATTTCTCCCTATCTTTATTACAGCAAGCTGATAAAGAGTTTGCTGTAAATGGCTAGAAACAAACAGCATTTATATTTAACAACTGGCTTTGGAAAAAGATGAGTTTCAGGAATGTAGAACAAGAGTTTCTCCAGCTGTTTCTTGTTGAAATGTAACATCCAAATTACTGGATACACAAGTCTGATTTAGGCATGCAAATATTCCTCTTGTCTAACTTTTAAGAGACATGAATAAAGCTTTCAGTATTTGTTTTTCTACAGCATGATTGTCCATGTAGTCACTAAATGTAACTGTACCACTGAACACTCTTCTGCTTCAGTGACCAATTAATTTCTAAACTGACATTTTTGACAAACCAAGAGTTTTCTCTTGTTCTCTTCTAGAACATAAGCTGCTGCTAGACTGCATTAATGTCAAACAGCATTATTCAAGGCAAATGGAAATATAAAGATTTAAGCTGTATACTGGAAAGGGTAACATAATCCTCTTTTAAACTAATTTAGTGATTTTATATCTCTGGTTTTCATGGCTAGATAGTGCCTGGCCTATTTCCATGACCGAAACCATCTAAAATGCTAAACTCACAGCAGCAAAGGTAAACCCCACACTTCAGAGTTAATATTTTTACCTTGTGGATGTCTTTGTGTTCTTGATAGACATAAAGCTGTGCAAGGGGGGTAAGATGGAATCTATTCAACACTGTCAACTCACATGCCATTAAACAGACTACAGCTATGAGAATGGGGAGCTCTGTTGACATGTTAAAGACAGCTATGACTACACACCCCAGTGAAAGTGGTCTTTGTGACTGCTATGCAGCATTCAGCCCTAGTTGTGTTCTTCCCCTGGCTCAGCTGACTGACTGCTGCTGTTGTTTTGTGCCAGCAGCTCTGTAACATCCTTAGGAGACCAGTAAGAGGCCGAGGAGTTAACAATGTAATTTTTCCTGAAAGATACAGCAGCCCAACATGGTCAAGCACATTGGATCTAATCTAATATTGCTCAAGTCAATTGGGTTTTGACAATTTGGGTAAGAGGACAAGTAAAAGCATTCTAAATGAAGCACATGCATATGGATGTTATATTGATATTATAATCAGAACGTGTTCCATTGACTGTTAGTACTGAAGAGTGTTCTTGATAAAAAAGACAGAGCTGAGCCAAGGTTAACTAGCTAGAGAGAGTACATAGATTCAGCTGGGAACAGAGAGTACTTTAATGCTGGTCATTTCAAGTTAACCTTAAGAGAGAAGTACTGCTGCTCAGAATAAAGACCACCTGCATGCTTACTAGTTCAGGAGGTCTCAAATAAAATATCAAACTATTGCCTGTAAGTAACAAAGGTGAAGCTGTTTTTCTTACCAATACAACTGCAGTCACCTCCTGCAGTGTGCTGGGGAAGGGGAAGGCATAATAATTTGGGAGCTGCACCTCATGCTATTGCTTTCATATAAAGCCTTCCAGCAGAGACAAATACAGGATCATGTAATTTTTATCTGCCAGTATTAATCCTTCATCAGTGTCACAGATACCAAGCTAACTGCTGCATCTTGACTCCTTATAGTCTTCTGGAGTTCATCCTACCTCTCAGGCCATCAGCACTCTCAGTTTAAGTCACATCATTCTCTTGTCCACAAACCAAGCCAAGGGTTATAGTCTCCTGTGTATTAGCTATGATTACCTCAACAGGGCTGACTTCAGCTCTGACCTTGCAATTATGATAAAAACTATGAAATAGTACAAGCATGTAGGGTAAAAAAGGGAAAAAATAACAAATAAGAAATGCTGAGCTGCAAACTGTATTACAATTAGCAGGCACAGGGAAGACAACAGGTTCTGCAAATGAAGCAGTAGTAAAAAGAGGATTAAAAGAATGGATAGATTTGTTACTTGTTGGAGAAAAGCAACTTATATATATTGCTAATTCTTCAAATCTTTGCTTGTGTTGGCACAGAAAAATTGTGACACAATATTTAACAACTTTAGAGGGAGTTCAGTATTTTTTTACTCTAATTTTCCTTTAAGTTTTCACACTGATAGGGATCAATTCGTATATTCTGGTACAAGAACTATTTGTAATCTTCACATCACAAGTGAAGCCCAAATACACCAACCCACTTTTTAAAGGAAGTGAAATAAATGTATCTTCAATATCCCAAAGGCAGCAGACTGAGGAATAAGCAATAACTACCCCCACAGTAATACAACTAATAAACATCCAATGTGGGTTTGATAGGAACAGGTTTTGCCAAAGCAAATTCATTCACTTTTTGACAAGTTAATTGAGCAAGCAAACAAAGGAGAAGCAGCAGAGCTGGCATGTCCCAACTTAGTATTGCTCTCAAAATCATCTCAGCATGGCATTTCCACAAGAAAGAGGGGGAAACAGGAGTTACAGTGAATGAAGAGTGGAATGTGAGCCAACAACATGATGCCAAGAAAGCAAATGTCACATCAAGATGGATTTTTGTGTCACAGGCAAGGCTCAGTACATAACCTTCTGCTTTTGTCAGTGTAGCTGAGGCTTCAGCCCATGCACAGGACTCCACTTGCAGAGCATAGTAGGAAAAAGGTAGACAAACAGTAACCAGAGAACATTAAAAGAAAAGGTTCAGAAATTGAAGATAAATTCTCACTTTCTGTGACGGCATCTTACTGTGGAATTTGCTTAGAAGTCTGTAGAGAAATATCTGTGTGGTCTGACACAAAACTTTGTCCCTATTTCCCCCAGCTCCAGTAGCTTGTCTAATAATAGATATTGTATTGTCCTGAAAACCATTTCAGTTTCAAATCCATCAGCATATGAAACACAACAGTACTCGTCATGGATCTGATACGGATTCATAAGTTTCTCCAAAGAGAGATACTATAGAGATAAAAAGGCCATTTTCAAAACCTGGCTCCTCCCCCCAGGAACATCTAGTGGCCATTAAATATATATGGTAAAAATGGTGTTTGAAAACCCTCTTCGTGTGAATAATGAAACAAAAAGGTGGGATATTGAACAACAATAACAACAAAGCCCTGGGATTCCTTTCAAATGCCTGAGATCCAGCTTCAAGAAGGCAGCTCTCTGATGGAGTCAACACTTCAAACAAGAAGTCTCCAACAGCATCTCTACATACTTCATTTCATTTTTATTCTACTTTTGCAGTATCAACCTCACTTATCTTGTGAACTCCTGTTAAAAACAGGAAGCCTTTGGCCCCTGCTTTCTCATCCTACTCCAAAAAGAACCATTTAAGGTAAAAGGCAAATGAAAACATCTCATACTAATTTTTGGAAGATCATTTCCTAGCTTCCACTGCTTTTGGAATTGAGAATGGCTATAGAAAGATGAAGACTGCTGCACCTGCTAAACTACAGGAGATAAGAGCAAAATAACAGGACTGCAACACGTTATGTTGCTCAATTATTTAACTTACCTGCTTAGTCCTGGGGTAGAACATAAGAAGTGATTTATTTCATTCCTGTTTTATAAGCCAGTCAATAACTGTATGAAACTAAAGGATCCCAAAGCCTTTACGTTCAATCTACCTAAACTTAGGACCCCAGATGAAGCATAATTTTTTATTCAGCTGCTCCAATGTGTTAGAAAATCCATCAAAATAGTCTCACAATCAGTACAGAATTTGTGCATACTTAAAATATTCAGTCAGGCCAGTCTCCAACCTCCTAGCCCTAATGTTAGTTTTGATTTATACCATCATTTAGAGTATTGACTGCATTCATTGTCGTCAAAGAATTCATGAGAATCCTTTTTTCTCCTTTGAAATCAACAAACACCTCAACATTCCAGGCCTCCCTCTGCCAATAAACCTTCAACTGTCTTCACAGTTTGGAACTGAGAAAGGATTAAAGTGACTGAGAGTTTAAAATAAAAAACACAAAAAGAGGAGAAAGAACTAAAAATTACCAGTTGGTTTTAAGAAAGGGAATTTCCAAACACAGTTTAGCTTGCTGAAAAACAGTGCTCTTGTGAAGTGCTTTAAACACTACGTCTTAAAGAGAAAAAAACAGGCAAAAGACAACCCATGTTCTTTTTCTGTAGTTAAAACCCCCACTATTTAAAGAAATAGTAACAAACTAGGATTACTAAACTTGATTCTCTGTCCTTAAGCTACCACTGAGTAGCACATCAAATGAAGAGAACCCCCAAGTAGCTATCCACTTGGCATTCCTCTGAGAGGAAAGAACAAAGACTGCAGATTGAAGGGCAATTGTGTGAATTAGCTCAAGTTCCTTGGAGTGGGATAACATTTGCTCCCAATTTGACAGAACAGAGATGTGAAGAAAAAAGCAGGCTGCAAAATCCCCAGAGTCCTATCATAACTATTAGGGCCATTAGGGAACCTACTGGGGATCTGATGCTCTTTTGAGGCACGTTATTCGAGGCATATTTAATCCCATGTCAGTGAGAGAGACAGGATAGGAAGGAGCAGTCTCTATTTGACAGCCCAGAGCTAGCTACAAAAAGCAAGAGGAGCTGAGACAGTTTAGGGATGCAACTTAAAAACTGGCTTTCAAAATGAGAAAAGAATGAATGAGATCAGTGACATGGACACATATACACCATGAAGGCCATTCAAAAGTAAAAATACTACACTTTGATCAGAAATCAGGGAAGTAAAGAAATCCTAGAATATGATTACATTTTATCTGTGCTATCTTAATTTTTCCTCATTCCTTTAACATTGAGAGCTATGTAACAGAAAACTTCTCTAAGGATAAAGAGAAAGATAAGACTGATGCTACAGGAGTAGATTGTGAATTGATACCTAAGTAGCTCATGAATCAATACCAAAATAATCCTGGCAGCCTTCCTAAGAGAGAAGGACAAACTTCCTTCAACTCTGCTCACCTCTGGGATAAGCCGGTCTAAGTGCTCCGCTCTGTTCTCATGAGAAGGGTGGGTGGAGAGCCACTCTGGTAACTTGGGCTGCCCATGAATGGTTTCTGCCAGTTCCATTTGTTGCCAAAATACACTGCTTGCTCTTACATCCACACAAGCCTGAAAATAGAAAGAAAACTTATAAGCCACTGTGTTTTTAAAGTAATACAACAGACATTCTAATGGATATGGAATTACAACAGACTTCTTAAATTTTAAATCTCTAAAGTCTGTTTAGATGGTCTCCCTCATACCTGACAGGAAAACGCTGCTCTAAAGTATCTGATATATGGTGAAGGATCTGGAGAATAAGTCTTATGAGGAACAGCTGAGGGAACTGGGGGTGTTTAGCCTGGAGAAGAGAAGGGCTGGGGGGACCTTATCGCTCTCTACAACTGCCTGAAAGGAGGTTGTGGTGAGGTGGTAGTCAGTCTCTTCTCCAAAGTAACAAGTGGCAGGACAAGAAGCAATAACCTCAGGTTGCACCAGAGCAGGTTGAGACTGGATATTAGGAAAAATTTCCTCAGTGAAAGGAGGAAATGCTCAGGCATTGGAACAGGCTGCCCAAGGCAGTGGTGGAGTCGTTGTTCCTGGAAGTGTTCACAAACTGTGTAGATGAGGCCCTCAGTGACATGGGTTAGTGGTGGCCTTGGCAGTGGTGGCAAAAAGGTTGGACTTGATGATCTTTTCCAACCTCGTTGATTCTATCATTCTAAATGCAGTGAAAGACTCATCCAGATAAAACACGGGATTTGTTGCTCTTAACATCTATGTAATACCACCAAGCTTAAAAACCTTACACCTGAATTACAAAATTCAGGAGAAAAACAGCTTCACAATTTCTGGCATGTACTTGTTCTCTAAAAAAACCAAACTCAGCTGCATATTCTAATTTACATTTGCTAGACACAGTGCAGCAAAAGAACAAATTAATCATCTCCACAGATTTAGGCAAACTTACAGGAAGAAATTTAGAGCTAAAAATAGAAAGTGATAATAATTCATACTTAAGTATCTCTAAAAATGAGGTGGAAAGGCTTCTCTGTAAATTGATCACACTGCCTTTTTCAAGGCTGATCTGTGTAATCCACACAGATTAAAGGAGTAATTCTGCAGAATTCCTATCTCCCTCCACAGAAGTATGTATTTAACCACAGACAGTTATGGAACACTAATTTTAAGAATGGTATTTGTATATCACCAACAGGCCCCTTTATATTTGCATTTAAATGGAGAGGGGGGAAACGAACAAGATTTCCTACATTAATTTTCATTTGCTTAAGAGAAAAGAGATGAGTATTCAGAAGGTAAGAAAATTACTTTTCTTCCCCCCCCCAGAAATCCAGAAGTGCTTTATCCTTTGAATATATTTCTTGAAATTGTTATTATAAAAAGATTACCTGCACCAGCAAAGTAATGCTGAGATACCACTTTGCTTGGTTCTTTCTAGTACGGCCCCAGACCTTCAGCATTACAAAGCAGTGAGCACCAACACAGCAGTTACTGTTTCTTCTCCCACAGACTGCACTATTCCCTTAGATGACTTTAAACTACAGTTTCAACCCTAGAGTCAAGGTTAATTTTAAAAACTCTTCCTTGAAGAAATATGAATAATAATTGTTAAGAAAATGAAGTTTTCTTATGAAATATTAACACCAGATGGTGCTGCTCTCACAGTTATCCAACACTTATCTACCTCTAATGAACTCAGCTATGAAAGAGCTGCTTTAGTGTCTGGAATTCAGAGCTAAAACACACAGGCACAAAAAAAAGTCATTGAGAAAGACTAATTAGTAAAAAAATGCTGGGTAGTTTCTGACCAAATTTGTGTCTGTCTTTAGCAAAGTCACATTATTTTTAGGATGCATTTTGACTAACTATTTAAATTCTAGAACAATGTTGATACACTTCGTAATTATCAGAAATCACAGAAAATATAATCACAATATCAAAAAATTCTTCAATTTTACTGTATTTGCATGAGAACAAATATTATAGATCAGGTGCACTAAGATATAAGGAAGAAATTCTTCCCTGTGAGGGTGCTGAGGCGCTGGCACAGGGTGCCCAGGGAAGCTGTGCCTGCCCCATCCCTGGCAGTGTTCAAGGCCAGGTTGGACATGGGGGCTTGGAGCAAGCTGCTCTGNCATAAGGAAGAAATTCTTCCCTGTGAGAGTGCTGAGGCGCTGGCACAGGGTGCCCAGAGAAGCTGTGGCTGCCCCATCCCTGGCAGTGTTCAAGGCCAGGTTGGACATGGGGGCTTGGAGCAAGCTGCTCTGGTGGAAGGTGTCCCTGCCCGAGGTAGGGGTTGGAACTGGGTGAGCTTTAAGGTCCCTTCTAACCCAAACCAGTCTGGAATTCTATGGTTAGGAGTACTTTATACCTTTCCAAACTATTAAATCCTTCTTAGGGAAGCTCACTATTTGGCATTCTCCGCTTCATAAATATGTAGCTTTTTCTTCCAGTAATAATAAACTGCATAGAAAGTATACTGTGCAGTTAACAATGCACAACTTTACAAACTTCAGTCTTATTACATACAATGTAGCCAGAACGACTTTGTCTTTCCCTATAACTTCTTTTATTTCCCACTACTTCATTAATAGACAGATCTGCAAAAAGTTGGGAATCCTCCCACACAGTTTACCTCTGTATGAAGTATGAAACTCTCCATATTGCAATAGAACTGAAAAATGGCAGGTAAATTGCTACTAAAATAAACCAGTAGTAGTTACCTTTGCTGCAAACTGAAGTCCCACTTTATCAGCTTCAGCCTCCAACGTTCTGCTGTATGGTCTATCAAACATAAACTGCAAAGAAGCACATCAAAGCTCTTATTTTTTGGGTTTGAAAGTGTACAAAGCTAGAATGCTTTAGCTGTTCTTCTAATCTCATAATAAATGGTGTTTATCATGTTCACATCGCATGTGATCAGTACTAATTTACTTCATGTAGCCTTTAAATCCATTGCATGTAATTCATTGATCCTGTAATCAAATGATGCATATTTTCATGGCCCACTCATCAAACAGCATCACAGCTTTTTGCAGCATCTGAAGGGGCAATGCCATCTTTAAAACTAGAATTGTTTCACTTCATTCCTTTATTACGATTTCTATTGTAGCAACTGTATGTAAAAAAATCCAGTGGTTCCCTTAAACTTTTATGATGACTGTTTTTAAACCTGGTATGATCTATTTGGTATGGTAAACAGCTCACAGTATGGAATATAGCCATAAACATTTTCATGCAGCAGTCACTCCTCTGTCATAATTATCCACCAACACAAGTTGCAAATTGCCCTTGAGAAATGAAACTAGAAGACATAAATCTGACTAACTCTTCTCCCATTTTTCTGTGGTGACATTGTATTAACACACACTAAGAGAGAGTGATAGTCTTATGGTTATGTAGTCATATAATACCAGGATATTCTGGCATATGTAATTCATGTAGATTGGGACAGCCCTGCCCTGGTGTATCGGGTTATAGTAAATGCAAAGCAGGAAGTGTTAAAACAGCCCACTTATGCAAAGATAAGGAACATGTCACAACATTCTGGTTTAGGCATTGATTAGGAAATATCAACTCAAGAATGGGCATGTGCAAGGCTAGTGAAGAGAAAAAGGCTTTATCAGCTCTTTATCTGATAGCACTTATGGGGTAGCATCCATTTCCAAAAAGATTTGCAGAAATTTAAGAACTAGGAAATTGATGTTTGAATGCATGTGTCTTAATAGACCATTTAGATAGAGAGATCTGGGACAGCAAGAAGAGGATAATAAAAGGATCAGCATTTAAACTCTTACCCCTTAGATTTATTTGCATTTACAGTTAAACAATAGGGTATTACTATTTACCTGTATGTCTATCCCAATACAAATAACATGGGTGTCTTTTTAAAATTAAACACAACACTAATGCAATCTTTAATTCAGGACCTGCCATGCTGCAGACTACAGAAGCAAGGATATCATCTGAAGAAACTATCACCCTATAATTGCTGATACTTCCCTTACTTTCCCCCTATGTATCTGCTTCTGGCTAGCCACAGCCAAGATACAAGCATAAAGACACTGTGATGTGATGTGATTCCCTATAGTAATTCTAATGCAAGATACAGTTTACAACCAAGCAGGGCTCCTGATGTAAAATCCTGGACATAATAAAGAAGATTTGGTTTTTCAAACCAATTACTTGAGCTGTCTGTACATGTTGAAGAAAAGGAAGTTCCTTTTCTTTAAGGTGAATATCCAAAATCACCAATCTCCACATGAAGTACCTGTTAGTGTGTGGTGCACAAGAAAGGGAGTATGAAGTACTGGATCTGTACATACTAGTGTGGAAGACTTGAGTAAAACTCAGAGACATGCTTTGTGCTATTCCAAGAATAATTGCTAAGCTTTAGTTCCTATATAAAATAACCACTGCTGTAAAAACAAAACCAACACTTTTCCATTCAGAACTGCAAGACTAAAGAACAACCATGAATGAATTCTGTAAGAGAACTTCATCTTTTAAGGCAAGCAAACCCACTAGGTTTGGAGAAAAATCAGAACTGGAGCTCCATGCCAAAAGTCTTACAAACAGTAACTGGAAACTGCTTATAATAATATATATAAATACTTATAATAAAAAATAAACCATGAGCCTTTGAGGAACTAACAGAAAAACAAGTACCAAAACAGAAGCAAGTGCTGCACCATGGCTTAAATAACCTTTTCACAGGGTCACGTGCTAAAATTTTAAAAAGTAAAATATGGAAGAAGAGGTCAAGATCCATGCTGAGAGAATGTGCAGAAAGATTCATTTTCACACAAGCACAATAGGAACTGAGTCCAGGAAACAGACATTGCCCTTCTGGGTGACTAACAGAAACAAAATATTCTATTCAGCATCTTTTGTATAGGGGATGCAAACATTAATCCCTTGTTCTGCATTGCATACAGATATGTTTAATGTTACTGAAGATGAGTTTGATCAGAGGACAATCCAGGACATTAGAGTACAATCTCTCATATACGACAGATCTTTCCCATAGCACACTAGGAATATGAACTGAAACCCAGACTCCATTTGCAATCTGAAGCACAATTCCAGTCCACAATGCCAAAACAGCATTTGCAGTTAGCCTAGAAAAGGAGAAAAGATGCTGACAGGGAGTTAAATCTTGCTGTCTAAATTATGAGCAGTCTCAGGATTGATTCACACTTTTTTTTCAAATTCAGCTCTTCAAAATGCTGGCTAGAATTCATCAATGTATTGGTTTCTTAGCTACTTGTACAAATATCCAAGCTCTTTAGAGATAATTTATGTTCAGAATCCACACATCCACACATTAGCATAAGAACTACCAAAACAGATTGGTTATGTTTCAGTTCATGTTTTTGAGGAACTGGGGGAAATCTCAGGAGAAGCATCAAGAGAAGTCAAAGAAACCAAAGAGCTCTTTCACTTAAATTCAGCTTTAGTTTATGATGTAAGCAGAATTTCTTTTAAACAAAAAGAAAACCCACTTTTTTAAAAAGAAATGGATCAGTAACTGTCTGAAGGCAGAGAGTAAATTAGACTGAAGAAAACTGGCACCACAATGCCTCTAAATTTTACTTTATTGGAATATGTGCTGTCTGAAAAGATTATTTCAGTAGGTTCTATTATAGCATGTTTTATACTTTAAAGGAGTGCTTAGATTCTCAATTTTTGATCTTGGAAACCATTCTTACCACTAACAATATATTTAAAGAATTCCATACATTTTATTTTGCTGAGAAACAACTTAACAACTCCTGAAAATAAAACCATAGCATTTCAATATATACAGCTTTAAAGGGGGAACTACATGTCAGGAAGACAATGAGCAAGAAGGTACGCAGAGCCTGTGCAGCTCAATGTAGTCACTTAGGGAGACCTGAGGTTCTTCAGCATGACAAATGAAAATATGTATCAACTAAAGCAGATGCAGATTTAGAAACACATATTTCATTTTAAACATACTCAAATATTAATTGTTGCTAATATTTCTTCTCTTGCATTTTCCCCCCAAATATATTATTTAGTAGGACTATCTCCCCAAGATTAAAAATGTTTTTACATGGAGCTTCAAAAGGATATTGTGAAGTGTCAGTCTTACCTCCTGCAACTTGCTTTGAAGCCACTGGCCAACAACTGCCAAACTATCTCGAGGACAGATGGCCCAAATCATAGTGAGAAAGATGAGTGATAGAAAATCCAAAAAGTGAACCAGGCTGGCTTTCTCTGCCTGCAAACAGAAATTGTCCCGTTTTCATTCCTGTCTGACATGTCTGTAGAACATAACAGGATTTGGAAACACTTTAAAAAAGGGAGTGGGGGAGTTTACGCAGGAACAGGGCAAGCATAATGTCCCCTGCTCACACAAAAGAAGCCCTAATGGTTTGACACAAGGTACTTCCAGTCAAGAATCCCCCCCACCTGCATAAATACAGCTACAACAAACACAGTTTGAGAGATTCAAAGCTTGAGATAAGATGATGGCAACATGCAGACAGAGTTCTTTAGTACAAAGGCCATAAAACACCTCAGCTGGAATGAAAAACCTATATGAAGACCTAGAAGACTGTTTTTTACATTAATTTAAGGCATTATTTAGACAGGAACACTAATGGGATAAGGGGACAACAAGCATTATATATTTCTGGTCTATATTCTGCGACATTACTTTAATCTCAGAAATTGAGATCCCAAAGAAAGAAATTAAAATCCTTTTGGATTCAGAGTTTTATTTGAAATGCAACAAACTGAGTTGAGCACTCACAAGCTGGATCAGGCAATACTTTTCTCTCTGTCTGTTGGGTAACGCAAGTTCCACACAAAGTTAAGTTCTTTTTATTATCAGAACTAATTTTTTTCCTAATTTTTCGAAGTTTAGCAAGTTACTTGGTTCAGCTGAGCCCAAGAAGCTGTGATGTGAACTGCTGGTCACCCAGAATAATACAGGATGAAGTAACTCATTTCTCCTGTATTTCCACTGCCTTTAAAATTTACTTTTTAATTTTAATTTACCCATTTCCAGATTAGTTTTGCAATTTTAGCAGGATCTTTATGTTTAAAGATTATGTGGCCTCAAACTGACAGATAGGTAACGCATACATGCGTACACAGGAAGAAATTATATGCGTACACAGGAAGAAATCAATCTGGAGGTAAAGAAGCACCTTCTAGCAAATCCCCTCAATCTAGAACAGTATGATCCATATTTCTATACCATCCTCTCTTTTTCATACTTGTACCCACACAGCCCAACAAAATTATCCCATTCATTGTAATTCAAATGGCAAAGAACAACCAAATTCAACACATCCAGGTCAGGATCCAGAAAAAGTAAATCTTTGAAAGCCATCCTCTGTAAATGCAGACTCATGCTCCAGGCATTCTAGAACTTGGCATTCTAAGACTGAGTACTACCATGACAAAAATATCATGTATGTTAGAATAATTTATTAAAGTATATCCACTTCTGTAGATATAAACAAGTGTGGGAGTAACAAACCAAACTGCTGAGTGCCTCTAGATCCTTATGTCTGTGCTACAGGAGGAGAGGCATCTGCAGACCAAGTCCTAAAGGACTGTTAATAGCGAGCCATAATCCATCTGTAGAGCTACGAAAGAGACACTGGCAGACTTTGTGCTAACACGAGCTGCTACAGCACTTCCAACAGTTATTAAGTAATACATGAGTAACAAGCATATACTGTAGCAGAATACTTTCATGTCAAACTCTATTTTTCATAAGTTTGAAAGAGTCACACTGAAACTATGGTTGGTAGTGATAGGAAAAATCTGAATTAAAGTAATTAGAATGAATATAAGAATTTTAGACAGCTTTCTTTAAATACTTACTGCATGTTCCAGCACAGCATGAGCTATTTCATGTCCCAGAATGAAGGACAGCTGATGAATATCAGAAACTGCATCTAGCAATCCAGTGAAAACAAACACTTGACCATTCTGTAAAGCAAAGGAATAAAAAGTAAGTATAAGACACATAAATAAGAGCTCTTTCAATATGACTAATAAGTTTTGCATTGGGTTCAACTTACCGGAAGCACAAAAGCATTAACACCTGGTTCTTCTACCACATGGATAACCCATTCAAGTGCAGAGACCTGTGGGATGTCCTTATTGCTTTCAGATAAATGACCAACCACTCTCTTCACAACCTGGTAGCGTGGATCTGTCTCAGGTAACATTTTACTTTTGAATTCCTCCATCCACTTAAAAACAAAGAAAAATTCTTGACTGCCATGCAGGACAAACACACAGTAAATGACTAAAGGGTAAACTAACTCAGTGACTACATACAGCTTAGTTAAAGTGAAATTTTCACACATTTTTCTTTCATGCAGCCAAAGCCAACATAAGAGTTGAGGCTTTCAGAACCACAAGTTAAGGATTAATAAACTTCAAAAGAAGTAAACTGATGACCACTTGGACCTACTACCTCTTGTATCTGGCATTTTCCTAATCCACAGTTAAGCTTTGTATCACAATTTGGTAAAACTTTCTATACCTTTCTGAATTTCCAGCTGAATTTGTGATTTTCCTGTATCTGCATATTTGTGTTGTAATTTGTAAGGCAGTCAAACTTATACAAAAGATATAATTTGAATATATCCTTGTACTTGTTCAGTTCTTATCTCATGTTCCCTGTCAGCCAGAAATACACTAACATTTGTATATGGATTATCACGTCTCACTGGGCTTAGAACAGAACGTCACAGAACTCAAAGTTACAGAAATTAATGCAGTGGACAGCTGAAAGGAGAGCAATTATAGAAAAATGAGCTGATCCAATGAAAAACTGAATGTAGGTAGAAAGTTATTACCTTACAAAGTGACAGCATAGAAGAGGACCTTAAACAAGTGTCAAAGAACACTGAACTCAGCATAGAACATGAGACAGATCGCAGCGTATACCCATTAGCTGTGCTTTTACTGCTTCTACTAGACTTCTGTGCTTCTTGTTAGATTACACTAACATGATTAGAAGTGTTTGCTACACACATGTAATGTGCTGTTTAACCATTACATGCCCCTGAGCAGTTTGCTGATGGAAAGGCAATACTTAAAAAGGGCAGAACAAGAGGAGAGAGTAGCTGATATGGGTCCTTTGCAGGGCTCTGAGTATGAAGTTCAAAATATGTCAAGCACACAACAAGGTTTGTTTGCCCATCTCATTAACTGGACTATTTCAACACCATAATAAAAGCATTAACAGTTTTAGAGTATTTTGAATGTTTCTTTAAAGTCTTACCATCTTATATTCCATCTGGGACAGTTCCCTAAAATGTTCTTTTCCAAACACCAACAGTCGAGGGCGCCCAGTGATGGGAGTCTCCTCCAAGTGAGTAAAATAAAACACAATGAATAAAACTCCGAAGCTACTGACACTCAGGAGTATCTTCCATTTATTTTGCCTTGCATGCTCTTTAAAAAGTTCCCGTTTATTAGGAGGAAGTGCCTTCCACCATTTTCTTATGCTCCTGTAAGATATAAATACTGTTAACTTAGGATTCAGTTTAAGAAGAATTTCTTAGTGTCTGCCCTTGTTGTATTCCCTATTACAGTCTCACCTCACATCAGAGTTTAGGTAATATTATACTGTAATTGGCTTCAACTCCACTCTGTTTTTTACCTCCCACAGGAGAAGAAGGAATGCCCCTGAGTGTCTTGGTTCATCTGCCTCTACCACACATAAATGAGAATGGAAAGAGCAAAAGATACAACTAGCATGTCTGATAATGGAAATGACTTCTTGTTGAGCAAATTGTCAGCCTAGGCCCCAGTCCTATAAAATTTTGCAGATATTGAAATGAAAACATTACAAATACACCTACCATTCTCCACAAACTCATGCACACATCTTTGTACAATGGCGTCTTATACTGAGAGGAAGTGACATAGCTTTTTACCTGCCAAGAAGAATAGCAAACAATTTCTGAGCTGGCTTCACAATAATCCAGAAAAGAGGAGCTGGTGCAGCCTGAAATGATGATGATGTGTGAAGAGACCTGACGATCCGAATGTTCCAAGCTGGACAGTGATGTTGGAGTTGCCCTATGGAGCTGATCTGGAGGGATGTGATTGTCTTCCCCAGCAGATGAGAAGCCTGGAAGCAAAACCTTCCCGGACTGCAGTGTGCATTCTTGTGTACTGCTGTATTTGGGACATTCAAAAGACATCTCAGTCCTTTACTGATGAAGTTTCTGTCAGAGTCGGGGCTCCCAGTCAAAAACCAGTTTCTAGTATTTCCACTCAAATCCACCCTTTGGCCCCTATCTCGTGTACAACTGACTTGAGTTTGGCAATATCCTGCATAAGGTTTATAGAAGTTACTGCACTTTGCCTCCTTTGTCAAAGAAGCCAAATGGAAGGAAATACAGTTCCTGCCCAACAACTTTAAACCACAGATGATATTCATGACTTCTTTGGTTGGTTGCCCTGAAACAAAGGGAAAAAAATAGCAGAAGTATTAAGGCACTCCCTCAGACAGGAAACTCTGAAATATTTCTTCATTTCACCTGAACAGATACCATGTATTTGTTTGCAAACACTTGCATTGCACAAAAAGGAAGCCAGTTACAACTGCATCCTGTTGCAGTTCTAAGGTATC
>NDXB01016792.1:0-24815 GCA_002631895.1 Agapornis roseicollis
CATGTCCTTTTTTATGTTGAGGACACCAGAACTGCACACAATGCTCCAGGTGAGGTCTCACGATCCCTACAACATATTTTCCTGAAGGAAAGACACAGGCTGGAGAAGATCCAAAGGAAGGCCACAAAGATGGTCAGAGAGCTAGAGTATCTGCCCTATGAGGAAGATTGAGGGACTTAAGTCTCTTTTTCCTGGAGAAGAGATGGCTCCAGTGGATCTCACCACAGTGTTCCAGTACTTAAAAGATGGCTACAAAGGCAAAAGCTCTCTCTTCACAAGGAGCACATGGAGAAGGCAAGGGGCAGTGTGTACAAGTTGCACAAAGAGAGATTTCATTTCAATAAAGGAAAGAAGTTTTTAATGGTGGAAATAATCATTCACTGGACCAACCTCCCCAGGGATGTGGTACGATCCCCATCCTGGGGGGTTTCAAGACATGATTGGACAGGGTGCTAGGTAGCCTTATCTAGGCTCCCTTTCCCATAGAAGGCTAGACAAGATACAAAGTCCCTTCCAAGCTCCGCTGTCCTGTGAGTCTGTGATTCTAGGAAAATATAAGTTTCTGTTAGAATTCCTCCTATTACTTTGGTTGAAGACACCAGATATCACTTGCAGCCTTCAGCTGTATATTTGCACACACATCAAGAATGATGGTGTCACCTGTCACAAGGTTTCATTTGACCATTATTCAGTCTAACTATAGCAAGAGCCTGGAGTCTCCTTCCTTCCTTCCAGCAGAAATAGTCTAACATCAGATTAGGAGCTATGATGAAGAAGAACATAAACGTTCTTTGAGCTGACATGCCCTCAAGCAGGGAAGGTATTGCAGTTGAATAAATTGCTTTCTCAGAGAAAGAAGTTTGCCAACTCATTTGGTGAATCACAGAAGTAGAGTGACCAAAGAGAGCAGGGAGCAGGATGCCATCTGTACATGCATTTGACATATTCATGCAGACTTTTGTCCCATGACCCATTGATGCTTCCATTGTTACAGAAAGCTATTGTTTTAATTGTACCAGGAATATTTAATCTGTCACATCTGACTGCATCTGTTGCATTTTGATAGCAAGAGTGTTTCTAGCATAAATCAAAACTATAATAGTAAGCAGCCAAACTGATACTTTCAATTTTACAATGTAGTCATGACCTGGATGATGTGATAGGGCAAAATACAGCTTCAAAAGCTGTTGGTGTCTGCTACAGTTCTCTCTAAAAAGAAGAAATCATACATAAGAAAGACACCCTTCATACAATACTGAGCAGCATTGTAGGCCCCAAAAGATAAACTTAAAGTAACTCTAATGGGTAAATCTCAGAGGAAAGAGGGAAGGGCAGAAAGGGGAAGAGAAGAAAAGGGAAAGAGTCATTAAAGGACAACCTTTGAGAAGGAGAGGGAGAGGGAGAAAGAGAGGGAAGGAAGTTGTTTCCCAAAGCCAGCCAGGGAGAGCAGAAACAGTCCTCCTCTGGATGCTCTTCCCAGTGCAGCAGACTGAAGATTTGGAGAAGGAGGATTTCCATCATGCTTTTCCCCTCACTACTTTCCATTGTGATTTCATCAAAGTCCCTGGTTCTTGATCCACTTGATGATGTTGTTAGCACTGACTGAAAAATGCTAATTAAGTGTAAGTGCTGCATATCCATTGGCTCTGAAGTTTGTTCCTATGTACAATTTTCACTGCACAATCTTTATCCCATATTTAAATGACTGCTATTTACCTTGCTCTGCTCTGTGGGTTTTTTTTATCTGATAGAAACTAAAATCTGCAATACAAGAGATGAAGCAAAAAGGGAGAAAAGGGTGCAAATCTCAGGCTGATGGTAGCCACTTCGCATGAGAACCCACCCTAACACTTATGTTTGTAGGCACACATAGAGGTTTGCAGGCACAAAGTCATGAAACTAAAGGCAGCAGAATAGCACATGGGGAAAATACTGCCACAGTGATGCTGGGGAAGCAGTGCCATGGCATCCTGTGGGAGTGAGTGCATCTGTAAGGCTGAGATATGAAGGTACCCGGTGCACTGCACAACAGCACTGTGATACTGACCATCTTCAAAGCAGAACAGGATTATCAGAGGAATGACTGCTTTTGAATTTTTTCTGTAAGAAATTCTCACCTAACAGCATGACCACCACCCTGGAATACAAATAGAAAGTCAGCAAACAGACCTGTACTCTGTCTTTTTTTCCCCGATGTAAAAACCCAAACCCAAAACAACAGAAAAAGAAAGTAATAATAACTGAGCTCACTGGCATACGTCTGTGGATTGATGCTGGTTAAATAGTGTCTATGAGAAGCAATCATTAATATTTATGAAGAATCTCAGCAGCAGCTGCCAAAGGATGAAGGGAATCTTCAGGAAATTCTGACTAGCAATGAAGCAAGTTATAAGAATGATAAGTTTTTATATGAAAGGAAAATGTATCAATTTACTGAAGGCCTTGTAATATATGTTCCTCCACAGTTCCAGTATTCCTACACTGAGAGACATAAGACATTTTAAACATAAAACCATTGCACTGAGATCTGACAGGTTTTGGTGACTTGGGAAATCAGGACTGAGAATCTTTAGTGAAGTCCTGCAAAATATATCAAGAAGTTCAACTAAAATACTATCAAAATGAGCCCACAGACAAAGCCTTCAAATGAAAAATTACTCTGCCTGTGAAAAAAGATGTAAACAAAAAAGACTGCTTCTTGTTGCAGACACAGTTACTGAGTGCTCAGATGGGATTCTCACAAGACATGCAGCAGAGGGAATACTCAAATATTCTCCTCTATAAATTGTTCCATGCAGTAAATTTTACATGCAGAAGTTTTACAAACTGAAAATGCCTAAAAGATTTGCTGTCTGAAATGCATTGAAAAAAAAATGTAGAATCATAGAATAGTTCGGGTTGGAAAGGACCTTAAGATCATCCAGTTCCAACCCCCCTGCCATAAGCAGGGATACCTCACACTAAACCATGCCACCCAAGGCTTCATCCAACCTGGCCTTGAACACTGCCAGGGATGGAGCACTCACAACCTCCTTGAGCAATGCATTCCAGTGCCTGACCACCCTCACAGGAAAGAATTTCTTCCTTAGATCCAATCTAAATTTCCCCTGTTTAAGTTTGAACCTGTTACTCCTTGTCCTGTCACTACAGTCCCTAATGAAGAGCCCTTCCCCAGCATCCCTATAGGTCCCCCTCAGATACTGGAAGGCTGCTCTGAGGTCACCACACAGCCTTCTCTTCTCCAGGCTGAACAGCTCCAACTTTCTCAGCCTGTCAATTTAGATTGGATACAGGGAGGAAGTTCTTTACTGTGATGGTGGTGAGGCACCGGAANTCACCACCCTCACAGGAAAGAATTTCTTCCTTATATCCAATCTAAATTTCCCCTGTTTAAGTCTGAATCCGTTACCCCTTGTCCTGTCACTACAGTCCCTAATGAAGAGCCCTTCCTCAGCATCCCTATAGGTCCCCCTCAGATACTGGAAGGCTGCTCTGAGGTCACCACACAGCCTTCTCTTCTCCAGGCTGAACAGCCCCAACTTTCTCAGCCTGTCAATTTAGATTGGATACAGGGAGGAAGTTCTTTACTGTGATGGTGGTGAGGCACCGGAACAGGCTGCCCAAAGAAGTGGTAAATGCTCTATCTGTGGCAGGTTGCACCGAGCCTTGGGCAATGTGGTCTAGCGTGAGGCATCCCTTCCTATGGCAGGGGGGTTGGAACTTGATGATCTTAAGGTCCTTTCCAACTCTAGCCATTCTATGATTTATACATCTTTTAAGGATGAAATACATGCAAAGAGAGATGCATTTGACCCCCTTTGTTACAGATCTTAAGTTCAGTTTCATTAATTTAATTTCCCCCACCTATTGCTGACATTTTCAAACAAGAGCACATAAATTCTGATTGCGTGTTCTGCTGGTTGATGAACACTTTACTGATTAATCGTCCTGTGCCATGTGAGAATGGCCACTCCAGTCTCAGTGGTTTGGAATGTAACCTATTAAACCATTAAAATATGAACATTACTAGAGGTGGAAATCATCAGGCTGTGAGTATTGTACTTTGAGGACTAAGCCATCTTTGGATTCTGGTAATGATGAGGATAATCTTCAGGCAAGCAACAAAAATGCAAAAGAATATCTCATCTGTATATAGTCACTTGTGTTCAGTGACCCAAATTTTATTCCACTACATACATATACACAGAGACTAGGCTACAAGTATGTTAGGGCTTCAAAATTAAAAGGTTAAATGGACTAACATCAACCATATGCTAATCTGGCTAACCATAATGCATGCCACATCACATATACTGGTAGGCAGTGTGGAAGCTCATATATTCCCTGTGCCTGTAACAGGGATTGAATGCCTGATTGCTGTCATATTTTTTCTAAGATCTTTGTGTCATTCACACAGACAGAGTTAAAAAACTTTCTCTTAATGTTTGATGATCAGCTTAATGGTTTTGGTCTTGCATGCCAATCAAACTTTGTATTGAATGTGGGGATTTTGAATGGCCTTCTTCTATTCTGTTTGTCTTCCCAATACCTGAGCATTGCATACATATAGATGCATTTTCACAGCATCCTGTTAAGATAGCGTGTGTTATGCACCCTGCTTTACAGATGTGGAGCTGAGGCACAGCGAAGACTAGAAAAAGACACCAGTTTTCAGAGCCTGGTTTGAGTTTTACATCACTTGATTTTTCAGAGCATTTACCCTTATATGGAAATTCATACCTATAAAACATACAACACATTGCTTTTTATGCCATAGCATATGAAGAGGAAAAGATATTTTTACCCTCAAGCTTTTGATGATATTGCAGATTATCTGGGCTTATCCTTTCAGAGCTAATGATATAAGAACCAAAAGCCTGAGCTCAGCTGTGGCACGCTAGTGTAAAGAGCTGAATGCAGATCAGAAGTGCTCATTAATAGTCTGGGTTGCTGAGGAACAAATGACCACATTGTGTACTAGCTGGACTTTCCTAACAGTTGTAAATCTCTTGGTTAAATATATCCACTTTTGTCTTGTGTTTCCCACTGTGCTCTACTTGGGAAATGATTAAAAATAGATGTAAGTATTGAAAGATTGCCAGAGAGGTGTATTTGATTCCCATGTTTTCCTGCAGAACTTTTAATGAGAAATAAATCTTACACATAGTCTCACTATGGACTGATGAGAAAGTGAGATAAGTCTACAGTGATACATATTTTTGTACTACAGGAAGAGCTGAAGCCTTGTATTTCATCTGTTTTCCTATATCATAATTGCCCAGCTAAACAACAAATCATCCAAAACAAACTGGAATATTTGTGAATGCTCTTTAAACCATCCACAGATAGTTTTCATCATGACGTTTTCATAATAATCATGGTAGTCAGTGGTAAAATTGATAGGGGTTCAAATGATTGACAGCAGAACTGTGATTATAGAAGTAGGCCTTTTGCTCTTTTTGAAACCAACTGTCATGATGCAAAAAAGATCCACTTATATGGAATCTTATACTGTCAACAGCTTCTAATGAGATCTTTCTAATAGGGATGCTCAATCCTTTACACAAATAAGCTTTCTTATTCTCTATGTCAATACCTATCAGACAAAAAGCATTTTCAGGTTATAAATGGAGCTTCACATTGCTATTAAATTCTGACAAATTATATTTCATTGTTATGCTGTTCATGTCAGTGTCACAGGCTAACAAATAGTGTACTTTAGGGGTGTTCATTGCTTTGGCAAAGCTAGAAACTTAGTCAAGCTTTAGTCAGTTTTCAGTTAAACATAAGAAATTAACTTTTTCAGCCATTCTTCACACATGCAAAAGAGATATTCATGGGATGCTTTGAGGAGGTTTTTTTTTTCACTGCTGTTTGCTGGATCTTCTACTCAAAACCAAGAAAGAACTGGTTGGAGTTGTGACAGTTGAGGGCATCTTAGGCTGCAATGACTGCAATGTGGAACCTAAGGGGAGTGAGAAAACTAAGTAGCAGAGTCCCTAGTACAAGCATATAGGGAAGATGATGCCAGACTCTTCTTGAAGGTCCTCAGTGAAAGGATGAGAGGTTAAAACAGTTGAGGGCATCTTAGGCTGCAATGACTGCAATGTGGAACCTAAGGGGAGTGAGAAAACTAAGTAGCAGAGTCCCTAGTACAAGCATATAGGGAAGATGATGCCAGACTCTTCTTGAAGGTCCTCAGTGAAAGGATGAGAGGTTAAAACAGTTGAGGGCATCTTAGGCTGCAATGACTGCAATGTGGAACCTAAGGGGAGTGAGAAAACTAAGTAGCAGAGTCCCTAGTACAAGCATATAGGGAAGATGATGCCAGACTCTTCTTGAAGGTCCTCAGTGAAAGGATGAGAGGGTAAAAGGATGGGTAGTCAAATGCCAAAAGAGAGGGGGCAGGAGCTGTGTGAAACCTCTGTCCTTGGTCCTGAGCAACCTGAGATGGGTTGAACCTCCTATGGGCATGGGACTTGACCGGATGATCTCAAAACGTCCCTTCCAACCTAAATTATTCTAAAAGCTATGACTAAAGATCCTGGACTTTAGTAGAGTAGAGATAGGTTTGTTCAGGGATTTGTTAGGCCAGTCCTCCTGCGAGCCTGTTATCATAGGAAATATTGCCCAGGGAAGCCTAAGCTCCCTCTGAGATTAGGACCTCACTGTGCCAATGTTGTACCTACCTAAAGAGATAACCCTGGCTTCAAAACAGCTATGAAAGATGAGAAGGGAAGGGAAGGGAAGGGAAGGGAAGGGAAGGGAAGGGAAGGAAAGGAAAGGAAAGGAAAGGAAAGGAAAGGAAAGGAAAGGAAAGGAAAGGAAAGGAAAGGAAAGGAAAGGAAAGGAAAGGAAAGGAAAAAAATTATTCCGTATTCACAGAAGGGAAACTGAGGCACCAAGTAATTCATAATTTTTTTGAGTTCCTAAAGAGTGTGGATGCTCAGTTCCCATGAGTTGAGCTCCCCCTAGAAGTTGAGCATTCAAGGACATGAAAAAGCTCTGTTAATCCTACCCTGAGTGGATGCCCAAAAGCATCCCTGGAATTTAATATATCTTCTTTTTAGAAGCATTTGAAGTAGCATATGCATATATACCTATGTCTGTATATGTTTGTGCACTCTGGCTTTCAACAAGCAGCCAGCTCAGCATGTCTTTGCCTGAGTTGGATTTATTTGTACTGATCTGTAGACTATCACATGATCCATTTACAGGACAGTGTGTAAGCGTCTTGGGTAATACACAGACTGAACAGTTTATCCTTATGTACTCATGCAGACACAGGCCCTGTAAACTGCTCAGCTTGCTCTACTGACTGAGTTTTCTAAATGCCAGGTCAGCTGTTATAGGTTTGCAGAACATCACAGGCAAATTGTCCACACTGCTTTCAGTGCCAATGGTGACTAGGAAATTCTGCCTTTGCAGGGTATTGCCATTGTCCAAGGTGCAGGCTTAGGCAGACCCCAGACCACACAGCCATTAGCTTGCTCACTCCAGCCTTTCCTCTGGCCATCCCAAAAATACTGGATGACACTGCTGCCCCAGCCACCCAGACTGTCCCTTGCACATCTATGCATATACAAGAGACTTAAAGAAGACAAGTGTAATAGACTGGAAATCATTAGATTAGTCTATTTTGATTGCCCAATCACCCAGTTTCACCCTTTCCTCTCAGTCAAGCCTACAATCCATAAAAGACATTTCTGCTTGGGATACAACCCACATCTGCATCCACACAAATCCCAGAGAAGATGTCACATAAGATTGACAGTGAAGTAAGAATCTTCCTGAGGTGCACCATGGATTAATGGAGAGAAGAGGGGAAGGAGATAGAGACAAAGAAAAGAAAAGAGCTTCCTGGAGGTGTTTTGGGTTTAGGAGCTAAGACTCAGAGCAAGAAATAGAAGGAAGACAAGAGTATGGTAAAAGGCAGTCAAAACCAAAGACAGACAAAAGAAGCTGACTGTAAGCAGGTTGATTTTAAGCTAACAAATTGAACTGTGGGTGGAAAGAACAAAGGAAAACAGGGAGAGCAGTCTCGTTCTCCTAAAGAAACAGTCTGGCTGAGGAGGAGGTCCTCAAGCTGGATGCTGCAGCCCTGCATGTAGCTGAAATATAGCCTTTCCTTTCCAGTCTTACTAAGGAAGCATGATTAATTCAGCATTAGCTCAAAGCCAATACCCTCAACTTTCTGAAGGATCCCTTCTGAAATCACATCACCTCTGAACTCCACTCAGCTACTATACAGTGACTGTGCTATGTCTTGACAGATGCTTGTCATGGGGAAAAGACGTTCAATTCATGTGTTTTAAATAAATCAAGATAAAAGCTGCACATAAATGCCAGTCAGTGGGCTCAGGATCAATACCACTTAAAATCAATACCATAGTATCAGACGCTTTAAAATGTTAACATTAACCTACAGATTTCTAAACACTTCTTTATGGCTCAGTATCAGACGCTTTACTCTCTTCCATACACACCGGCACCCAAATACACTTTGGGTGTGCACACATCCCACCTGCTCTCATCCATGTGCTTTATATGCACCAGACTCTCCTGAAAGGGAGTGTTCCCCTACTTGCACACCCTTCCTGTTGCACAAGGATTGCTCTACATCGCATGCTGCTCTGTATGGCCCCATAATTCAAAGTCAGTGAGACATCATCATATAGGGTCATGTCCCAGGAATGTGTCCCCGCTTGTTGCACCCCGCACTGTCATTCTAGCGGATGGATGCAGGCTGCCCATCACATCCAAAGGAGAAGACATGCCATCAGGCAGAAGCAGAGCTTGTGGTACTGGTCAGGCAGCTTTCAATAGTGTCAAACCAGATTTACACTACTGCTTCTTTCCTATGCCAAGGTCTCTCCTCACAGTTAGGTATTTTCATGCTTATGCTGTTTCTCAAACTGACTCCCTTGTCTCAAAAGGATCTTCATAATTCCCTGTTTTCTCTTTAGTCTGCCCAATGTGCATCCTCCTCTTTAGCACTGTCAGCTGGGCAGAAACCCTCTCATACAGTTTGGGGTATCTTACCCATACACCCTGTGTCCCTTCACAGTCCCACCCAAAGCAGCTGTTATTCAGGCCATCCTGCCAAGGCACCTCTACAAGTGCTGCTGACACAGTGTCTGAGCTGCCAGATCATATGATGAGCATACGACAGCTTCATAATCAGCCTCAGGAAAACTGTGAAGGCACCAGTAAAATCTGTGGGAACATACCTCGCGTTCCCTGCCTTCCCTGAAACGGGCCTGACAGGGAGAAAGGGCACATAACAGAGAGGATTGGATTTCCTATCCTCTCTTCACCAGGCTGAACACAGTGCCTGGTGTCACCAGCGGAATTTGGGGCATTTTGATCATCATCCCTGGAGGTAGTTAAAAGACATGTAGTTGTGGCACTTAGGGACATGGCTTAGTGGTGGACTTGACAGTGCTAGGTTAGCGGTTAGACTGTGTCCTAAAAGTCTTTTCCAATCTAAATGATTCTACGATTCTATATATATATATATATATCACCAAATCCATAATATTTAATGTTTAAATAAAGGTTTAAAATATTTATCACACTTCCTAGGTTTGTTCACAAATCTATCTCAAAGAAGCAAGGACAAGAAATAATCTGACACTTGGTTGTCACNCTAAATGATTCTACGATTCTATATATATATATATCACCAAATCCATAATATTTAATGTTTAAATAAAGGTTTAAAATATTTATCACACTTCCTAGGTTTGTTCACAAATCTATCTCAAAGAAGCAAGGACAAGAAATAATCTGACACTTGGTTGTCACACGGATGTTAGCCATCTTATTATCACTCCTCCATTCGTAAAAGTCTAGCCTGCTTGTCAGATGATTAGTGATAAATGAAACTGCTTCTAATGCTGTCTGCCCCCATTAAAGAAAAGAATATTCTATCTCCCCTGTCATGACTTTTCTCACTTAACATTTAGCCTTATCCAAACAAGGTCTGGCTATCAAACCTATCAGTTTTATCATTCACAGTATTAACTTTTCTCACTCAGGGCTTATGTGAACCCTCAAGGCATCAGGCCTGCTAACCCCTTGCCCATCTTGCTGTCATTTTATACATTTTTGATACCCCTTTTCAAAGAATTATATCAGCCTGTGTGTGTGTAGCAAAGAAGTAACACAGGGTAGATTTAGATAACTGTATTAGTCACCTAAGCTGTGTAGGCTGTCTGAACAGTTAACAGAAGGATAATTTCTCTGGGGATGATCTCCAGACATTCAGGATAGGCTCCTGCTTACCTTCTGTCCTCCCCCCAGCTACACATGAAACCTCCCTTCTGTGCCTCCTGTGCCATCTCTGCTCTAGGGCTGCTCACCCCCACTAGCCTGATAATCCAGCCATCCAGAATGAGAAGGTGCTGGAGGGCAGCATGGTCACTCACTTAGTCGAGGATGCAAGGACACTAGCATGGAAGCAGGAAGGGTGAGGAGAGCACGGTGTCCTCATCCCACTGCCACATCCAGATAGGTCTAGCCTTGTAACTGAACCAAAGTGAGAAACCAAAATCAAGCGCCCTCAGGTTCAAGAGTAGTGCTGTGGCCTAAATTAGACCTTGGCTCCCAGAATAGTTACCAAGAGCAAAGCACCATGAACTTTTGTGGGCGGGCCAGGTTTAGACAATCAGACACAAAGTGTAACTCCAGAGAGCTGAGTGATTGTTTTCATTGTATTCACTAAGCCTCCATTCCAGCAGTGTGCTAGCAGCAGCCAGCAGTAGTGACGAGAATGCATCCAGACAAATCCGCCTCATTCTGTTAAAACCCTTGCTGCCAAAAAATAGAAAAAAATAGAAATAGCATAAATTGTGATTTGAGAACAAAACAAAACAACAGAAAAAGGTTCAATACGTCTGCAGAGTCCATAAAGGTTTTTTCCACTACATTGTCAGGACTTTGCAGTATTCCAAAAACTACTTCATGTAACTCAAGTTCAGACACAAAAGTAAAGATTAAGTCATGATGAAATCCAGTACTACTTCTTGGCTATTTATACACTGGCATAACTCAAGTGTGCTTGGGAAATATAATCACAGAATCACAGAATCCTAAGGGTTGGAAGGGACCTTGAAAGATCATCCAGTCCAACCCCCCTGCGAGAGCAGGGTAACCTGGAGTACATCACACAGGAACTTGTCCAGGTGGGCCTTGAATATCTCCAACGTAGGAGACTCCACAACCCCCCTGGACAACCTGTTCCAGTGCTCTGTCACTCTCACAGTAAAGAAGTTCCTCCTGATGCTCACATGGGTGTACACTTACTCAAGCCTGACCACAGAAAATATTCAGTCATGCTGCAGGATGTATTTGGATTTGTTGTCCTGACTCTGCCTGCAGACAGGCCACAGTATCTCTGCCTGAGCTGCCTTCTGATTTCCAGCACCATTTCTTTTCCCTGTTTGCAGCATTCCTTTGATATGTGGCAAATACCACTAGCAATCTATCGCATTGCTGCCAAGACCAATATCCTACATTAGCAATCAGATTCAGGGATAAAACTATTTCTTCACTGCTCACTTTCTTCAAAGATTAGAGACAAACCCTCAACAGGTAACTGGATCCTTATTCATTTGAGAACCCTCTGTTCAGCCAATTGATATTCAATAAGTATGGCATGCTTAACGAAAATAGAGATGATATATTGGCACTTTCATTTAACATCGAGTTTCTTTGATGTAGGCTGGCTTGATGGGATATTAAAATTAGAACTGAGACAAGTTACAAGATTCACACTCTTAAAACTTGCTATAGCTCTCATTTAAGAACACTTTATAAAAGAATTAATACTGTTGCTATGTGAAAAATTTACCAGAATAAGCCACCATCATCCTTTTCCAAATAGACATATACAGAAATAATGAGATTTACCAGGAAGGTTGCATCTGTAGCTACTAAGCCTGGTTGACCTTCTGAGGAAGTGCACGTACTGGTATCCCTAGCACCATTCCTGTTTATTCTCCATGACCACTGGAGATCCCATCTTTATTTAAAGCAGACTTTTAAGGCTCTTGCTTGTTTCCCTATATCTCATTTCTTTCTTTTCTTACCCATTTCAGTCCCACAATTTACATATTTAGGAAGACAAACACAAACGGCTCTGAGAATGAGAATATAGTATGAATAAGAATGTGGCATAACTGATTTGTATTTAAGATTATACCTGTAATTAGTCTCTGTTCTTCAATAAATAAGCTGTCCTTTTTAGGCTTGTATTTTAAAGGCTGCTTTTTGCAGCAGTATCTTTACCTCTTCCTTTAACCACACAGCTGTGGGTATCTGAAATACACATTGTATGTTACGCTGCTTTGTGGTTTGAAGTATTTGTACCATGAGTGGCTGCTGAAGGAAGACAGAGGTGCATTCTCATTTACTTGCAGTGCTGCCCTTTGGGAATCATGTTCTGGTATCTGTGCTGAGACTGATGAAGGATAGGACAGACTGGAAGCCTCTGTGCTCAACAGCTGATGTATAGAGTGGAAATAAAGCAAACTACGTTAGGAAAATATTCACACTTTCAGATTACTGTAAAGGATTCACAATTTCTATCTTTGGCCACCTGATAATGTTGCATATAGTCTTAAATAAAATGGTGAATGTTTTATGGAAGGAATAGCTTTTATCTGTTTAGATAGCGCTCAGTATAATCATGTTTAAAGGACTATTTTAAAGGTCTTTTTCACAGGTGATAAGGGGATAATGAAGAGAGTAACTGGTTTATATATTCCTTCCCTGTCTGACAAGTAACTAAGAACCAGAAATCCACTTGGATGGCCTCATATGCCTTGCATAAGAATAAGATGTATATCACCCCTTGCATAAGAATAAGGTGTATATCACCCCTTCCTCCAGATACTGCTTAAAGAGTATCAGGGGCCAGGACAACTCACAGGTGTTCTTCAGACCCTTGCATTACTTTGAATCGTGATGTCTGCAGCCAGACATAAGATTAGGAGCCCCAAAAAGTGGCAGGTTCTTGTCACCCACTAGAACACTCACTGGCTTTGAGATCATGATTTGATCTTTGAAACTTTAAACAGAGCACAACGAAACTGCAGGAACACCCCCAAGGCTTGGGAAGGAGATGCCAGACTGCTCAAGCATCAATCAGTTACAAACCACAGGCATTTTAGAAACAAGTCATATAAGCGGCTTAAAATGTGAACTGTTCACCTGCCAAGGAACAAACTGAAAACTTTAATACTTATTGCATCATCTGTAGATGTTCTCGGGGGGGGTAAGAAAAAAGTGTACAAATGCTTCTGTAATTGTGACGTACATATCGGCACTGCTCACTGACCCCCAAACCTGCACTGTTCACTGACCCCTTGTAATTTGCTATTCCAGCAGCATATGTGCTCCAGAAAGCTTGCTTAGTAACTGTCTGTTTTCTACAACCTGTGCTTTCTTAAATGTATTTGCTTGCTATTGAGGCAGGGTGTAAGTGTGCCACTCAATTACACAGCAACCGAAAAACTGGCAGCACATACGACTACTGGGCTAATGTTGCATAGCGCAGAAATGGCTCACAAACATAATTCTGCATATGACACATTAAGGTGTTTGACAATATTGTTTTAAAGCCTACCCAGGGAGAAATAGCCCCATGTTCTACAGCTGGTTTTGGTGGGCACCAGGAGTCCAGCCAGGGTCAACCCACAAAAACAGTGAAAAGTAAAGTTTGTGCCATTAATGAACATTCATCTAAAGAATTTCCATTATGTTATAGACCAGAGGGGACTGACATTTTGAAATAACTTAAATTAAAACAACCAACTCACAGGTTTTTAGAGTTCTGGGGCATTCTGTGCAGATTAGGATTTAAAGAAATGGAATTTATAAGAATTCAGACTAGAATTTGAAGGACTATTTATATTCCTATTTTCCCATTCTAATTATTACAAGGTAAATCAGCATTTGATAATACTTTGAAATTATACAGTGCAAAGATATTACCTTTGATGGTAAATGATATTTCTACATTACAATATTGTGTCATTTTCTATATACATAGCATACTCAGTATACTTTGGTAATACTCGTTGTCGAAATTTCTCTTACAGGTGCAAGAGGGTGATGAACAACTTGGATACTCAGTTCTCATAGTTTTGTCTGAATTAACTCCCTAATTCCCTCCAGGACACAAATGCATGAAGGCAGAGAAAATATTTCAGCTCTGGAGAGCAGTACAGGAAAAAGACTGACTACTACAACTTACACAAATGTTATCAAATCACAATATTACATTTTAACACACAAACACATCTAATTTGAACATGGATGTTTTTATTACAAAATTATGTACTTACCTTTCAAATTGATTTATACAACGGCATTCAACAGTATTCAAAGGATAGTCCTTTTGTGTCTCCTGATATTTTAGAGATAATGCATATAAAATGCTCCATTTCTTTTGATCAAAATCTCAAGGTAACTCTTTGTCTTGTATCAATGGGTGAATTCTATCTTGCAGCCTTGACAGCTTAAAATAGGATTAGCCTAATATTACATTTATGATATTTCTCTAACCTGCTTTGATTTATAGAGAAGAATCTTTATTAAAGGAAAACCTGAATCTACTATACTAATACAGAAGTCAGGTATTCAGTCAGTCTGTTCCTCCATTTCAATAACTGATAATGCATTTCTTTAAAGTGTCACAATTAAAACCAAAATCCCACACTTTGGCTTAGATACCGTCCTTGCTTAAGCTGCAAGTAACATGAGCTGAACTATCTCATTCTCAGCAGAACAAAACCTCTACCACAGGGTAAGCCCCTTCTCTTGAAGAATGATTAGGAGTTTCTACCAAAAGTATCAGACTAAGGTGACATTGTGGGGAAAAGGAGTCAGATGATAGAGATGTTTATATGCATATATGTTTATATTTGAATAAATACAAGCACATGTCATAACTTCCTTTTAGGCCTGTTGGATGAGGAAGAGGTGGAGGTGGGGGGAGTTTTGGGCAGAGCATGTCTGCCCTCAGTGCTCCTGAAGTAGCGAGTGGCACCCAGGTAGGACATGCCTGACCAGTCATCTGCAATGCTGTCAACTTCCATTCACTAGTCACCTGCTTTATCATTTACATGGCCAGTTGGATATTTAATGCACTATACTACAAGCACACAAAGTAGCTAAGGATTTGCCTGTTCCGGTGCCTCCAGTACAGATATCACCTTAGATACTTCTTGATCATTTTGCCTCTTGGCGTGCATATTTCCATGGGCAGACAGCCTTGTTAATGACACATGTGGTCTAGTTCTGATCATATGTTGTCATCACTTTTCACAACCTAATAAACACAATATGTTTTAGCTATCCAGTATGGACTTCTAGTGCAGGTGCACTCCTAGTATACTCTAAGGGAGCTTTTACATGGTATCTTACTCCTGTGATCTTCCACAGCCTCATCAGGGAGCCTTTGGCAGGGAAATTTCCCAAAGACCGTGTGTGTATCTACTGAGTATGCTCCACCCAGAATCTGCAGGAGCAGCAGCAGAGTAGCCCTATAGCACCTCCAAGCCATTAACTAGTGTATTAAGCACACACATGTAGACATTCAGGCACTTCTGGGGCTCTAAGTGTTTGACTTTCCATTATATTGTTCCTTTAATACAGTCTACAAAGAAATGGTAAATGCTCCATCCCTGGTAGTGTTCAAGGCCAGGTTGGACAGAACCTTAGGTGACATGGTCTAGTGTGAGGTATCCTTGCCCATGGCAGTGGGGTTGGAATTAGATGATCTTAAGATCCTTTCTAACCCTAACTATTCTATGGTTCTATGTCAGTGTCATGCGAACCAGTAGCACTCTTCTGTGCTAATGGAAACAAATCAAATCCAAATGCTACCGTGGAATTTTTAATCTCTTCTTTCACAGCAAATGCATTAAGCTTCAAGATACCCAGGTGCTGAGAAGAAAATCAGGATTTATTTCCTGAGGTTTTGCTCACATATTTTTTGTGAACAGATAGTTACAGCCGAGCACGCACGATCTCAAAATATGAGACTGCATCAGTCTTGTCAACAGAGGATCAGGAATATGAATCACATTGCCAGCAGACTGGAATTTGTATTAAATGTATCAGTAAGTAGTGTGTTCACATCATGACTCTGCCTGCCAGAAGGCGTGTATTCTCTGTGATGAAGTACAATTTTTCCCATCAGTAAGTCAAAAGCTGGAGCCACTCAGCATTAAATCACTTGAGACCAGACATCTATTAACACATTTAGAAACACGGGGAAACTTTTCCAATATACTGTGATAGCTAGCAGATGATTTATTCCTCGTATCTGTTCAAAGATAGTGATCTAGACAATAACTGAACTCAGGAATAAGCTAAGAAATGCAGAACCAGCATCTTAAAGCAACAATTTTGGTTTAATATATAGAGAGCTAAAATTACATCCATGAAAGACATTTTTAACGTTTTGTGTCAAAATTTGTCTTTGGGTAGCTTCATGAATTTCAATGCACAGAACAATAACTTTGGAACCAAAAAACATATCTATATCTTTTTAGCCAAATAAAATAGTAACATCAGAGATAAAAGTTGCATTCATTATTAAAATTGTGCCTTTTATATTATTTCAGCTTCGGATCTGGTCTATATGTATCCCTGTGACAAGTTTATGCTTTGTTTCAAAACTTCTTGTAAGTGATATACTCACTTCATTTAAATAATGATCGTGATGGTGATGACAATGATGATGACAAGAATATCAAATCTTTCTTGTGTCTGGTTTTAATATCCATTACTGTGTCAGCTCTCCTGAGAAGTGGTTACTGGGATGGAAGGTGATGTCTGTCTCTGGTCATATCCAACTCCCCAGACATTTTTTCCAGAGATCTTCAAGGTCAAACGTTTCGTTTGGCATTCTTTCCAACTTCTTTCCCAAATAGCATTGAAATGTTTCCTCCACAAGGTTTTTACTGATTCCTGTGTTGTTAACTCAGAATCCAGGAGATTTGTTGCTTAAACATACAATTTTAACAGTTTTTGGTAAATATACTGAAATGGATGCAAGAAACGTAAATCCACAATTCTAAAGGTCTTTCAGAGTGTCAGTCATGATATATAAAAGTATTTTATAAATGCAATAGCACTTGCATATGTTTGCACTGCACCTCTAAGGCAACCTTTGGATAGAAATTCAAGAAGCCATTGGATAGTTTCATTGCCTCCAAAGTTCATCATGGAACGATGATAGAACAGGTACCAGTGGAAAGTATATGCTGATCTGCTATGTTGGCAAGAAAAACAGCAAGAGGGAGTGGGTATAGCCTGCTTAGTTTGACTCAAAGCCTATTGCCTCTTTCATTCCTGAAAAAGTGAAGCACAAAGTAATGACAGTTTTAAAGAGGGCTTGCAAAGATGTCCAGAAATTGCCTTCTTAATAGAATGACTCCCAGAAAGTCGTGAACTGGCAATAGCAGGAGCATCATGCAAGCCCAAGAGAAAGACACAGCTTCTGTCCTTTTGGTTCAGAAAGGCAAAGTGTAGAGAAGCTGGGGTACCTCTGCAAGAGATCAGACAAGTAGAGTTTGGGAACAGTACTGCAGATCATGAGGCTCTACCTGTGACCATAAGAGCATAGAGAGTTCTGATGTTGTGCATCCATAGGACTGAAGGGATGGGTATTGGGATGGCAGTTGGAGTTTTGATGTGGTAGCGTGAATTACATCAGGTTTATTTCTGAGTTTCTAACAGTGTGACTTCCTCAATTCAAATCTGTATGGATCATCTACTACAGCACTAAATGAATTATTTCTGACTCCCTTACTATACGTAATACAATTCCCATTTGAACTGCTTTCCTTTGCAGACCTGCTTCGCTGCATGTATGGATCATTTGTTTCATAGCCATGGCTGTTTCCTGTAGATACCCAGGGCATTCAGGGCCAAACCCCTACCTTACGAAGATGGAACGTGGTATGCCATTTTTCTCTTTTTTTTTTTTCTTTTTCCTTTTTCTCTGAGAAATCCAACCCAAATGTGTTTGACTGAAATAACTGAATAGCTGGATCATCTTACTTTCCCTTTGTCTGCTCATGATACTCTTCAGCCAAGAATAGCTAGCATTCACGAGCTCTTGAGGATACTTTTATCCTGGCTGTGTGTTTGGGAACTAGACAATACAGCCATGTCTGCATGCCATGTCTGCCTCACATAATAAACTCTGCCAGTTCCAGCGTGGGTCTCCACATCACACTGCCAGTCTTCCGCCAACCGTGTGAAGTCAGGAGCAGTTTATTCAACCCGATAACCAGTTAACATTGTCAGAACCAAGTGATCAGAGTGAAATTGGCAGGAAATAGGTTTGGCACCATCTTTAAAACTTTGTCAGCATCATTTTTAGTGAAAGATTAAAGAGATTATCACCCGACACCTCTTGCTTCAGCATTCACCAGCAACAAGTATCGGAACTAGGACTGGCTATGAGAATACAGCAACAGTTCTGTAGAACAAAGGAATTATCAAAATATACTGTAAAGAATGCAAAAAACATGTTGGGATTTTCCTTTCATTCTGTAGGGTTTGTATTCTTCTGTAACAAATCTATACACAATTGGTAGATTACATTGTCTTTAATCTTCTCTGTAATGCAAAACATAAACCAATCATTTTTAAGAAAGAAGCTAATTCCTTTTACTGATCTGTGCCTTTCCCATGTAGTAACAAAACCCTGGAAAGTAAAAACAAAGAACAACCACCAAACCACCCAGATAAACAGAAACTACTGCAGTGCCAGGATCAACAACATAGCCATTCACCTCCAGAGTGTGAACTAGTGTGCTATGTATTATTCTGCTAGGAAATGATTTGTGTGAGAAAACAGAATCTAGACATTGAGGAAGGCTTTAATCTCATAACTGGATCTTTTCACTTGCATGTGCTTCCACAGTGCCTCCAAGGACTTGTACATTCAAGTCTCTGATTCTCCCATCTGGATTAAACACCCTGGCCAGACTAGTGATGTCTCACAGTCATGTCTCTTAATGAGACACAGTAAATGCCTATTGGAAGTCTAAGTAACAGGAAATTGGAAAAGCTATAGTCCATGTGAAGAATCAAAATATATAGGAAAGCAATGTCATAAGATTTCCAAACTACAGCTTGCAAGAGAAATGCCTAAATTTACAAAGAGAAAAATTTCATTCTATTTTAAATGTCATTTTCTTAAGAAGCAAGAAAAACCCTGTTAAAGGACACTTCATTAAAAAAAAAAAAGAGTTATAAAAATTAATATTCCATCATTTGAGAATGAATTTTGACAGGAAATTGCGGACCAGAATCAAACTCCACACTGAGTGTGTTTGTCAGGGATCAGTGTTGCCCAAGGGGCAGGCAGGGCAGGCCATGCAGGATAATGACATATAATGGCTTACAAGTGAAAAATGCAGCCCAATGCACTTTGCTAGGGAAAAAAAGCAGGAATACCTGTACTCAAATACCTCCTAATGAACTGAAACTAAAATTGTCCATAGCCTGTAGCTTGACACTGTTGTTGAGTAACCTTTAGTTTTCTTCTTAACAGCAGGACGAGTCTCAGGGGAATGAAAATTAGACAGAAAGCACTTGTGAAACAAAAATCTTGTTGTTTTCAACATTACAGGCAGCGACTTTTCATTATGGGACTTCAGAAGTTCTGGCATTTCATTCATTATGTGATCAAAATGTCTGAAATATGGACAGTTAATATTGCTCTCAGACTTTCATAGAGCACATTAAGCTACAGTTATTTGAGAAATTAAGCCCTACCAAATTATTTATAGAGCCAGTAACAAATATATGAGCAATGCAGAAGTCTAAGTAGTAGAAGTTATACATTTTAAATATCAGAGGCCAGATCAGGGGTGTAAAATGGCAGAGTTCCACTGCAGTCTCTGAGTAGCATTCTGACTCCCATCGGTTCTGGATCTGGATGACTATTTACACACAATTTAAATGCCTGTTTTCTTCCAAGTGTATAGCTTTTGAGGCTTTCGATGTGTTTTGCTGCAAATCCAGTAGTACAATGACACAGGTAATTCGTTGAAGCATTTCTATTTACAGTCCCTTTCCACATTCCATAATTTAATATGTAACTAACTGCAATCGAAGTAGAAAAACAAAACCCCACCATTAACCATTGAATTAGGTCACAAGAGAGAACCTGAGTGCTAATTTGACTGAAAGTCTTAGGAAGTCAGTGGCTTAATACAGGAAATATCTTACCAATAGTATGGATTGTATCTTGGATGTTCGTACCCCAGATAAGAGCGCTGTCATTTGAATTACAGAATTACTCTGACAGAGTGCATGTGGGGTACAGATAACAATTATCAATTAAAGAGAGGGGAGAAAAAATCAAACAAACAAAACCAACATAGCAAAACCAGCAAGAAAAACCTATCAATTGCAATTATAATAAGAGACTTCATACTGACTCTTCCCATTCCTGTCATGGTCTGGTACCATCTTCACCCACCTTCTTCCTAATTTTCAGAGATCTGTTCTTGCCAGCCAGACTGGGACACTAGCTTTACCCCTGATAAATGATTGATTTGGTTCATACCCCTATCTGGTCTAGTTATACAAGGCATAGAAGTGACAACATATTCAGCAGGCGTTGACCTGAAATGTAAGTATTCATTGTACAGCAGCACTTCTCACAATCCAATCACTGTTTAGCTTAAATCAATATTTCTTTGAGTATAAAGACTATTACACTCCCCCCACTTTCATAGCTTTTCCATTGAAATTTGAGACCGCTAGCATTCACAAAAACAAAATGTGCATAGCACTGATGAAACATAGTATAAGGTAGGCAGATGATATGCAAGTATCACCAACAGTCTCTGAATGCAGCTCTAGTCACACCTGAAAGAGCCTTACTGATATTCCTTCCATACTCCTCTGATTAGATTGCAGGCACTGAAAAGGGATTAAACAGCTACCTGCATTGAACACCCACAAACCAGCAAGCAAACGGCATTTTGAGATAAAAATAGGCAGATTTAATTTTATCATGAAGGGGAAGTAATTGAATTTGAGCCTGAAGGGGTTCTAAGCACACTCTGTCAATAAATTGCATGCCAGGGCAAATAGGTCTGAATACCAAAAGAAAGTGTACATTGCTAAAGCCCCTTTTTATTTAAAGTACGTACACACGTGTGTATTCAGGGAAGAGGGAGCCAGTTAACTGCTTGCACACCAGGGAATACATAGAAGATCAAATGCCATAATGTGAAGCCACAAACCTGAACTGCTACTCTGCTGATGATACCTGTGGTATCATCCACAATGGCATCTGAAAGGGAAGTAGGTATCCATTATCACAAGAACATCAAATTCCTTTTCTTTCTTTAAGGATATCATGCTGCTTGGCATTTTATAAATGCACATAAGGAGTTAATTTAAAGCAGGTATTGGTAATAGCTGGCAAAGGATTATCCTGACTTTCTGCTGCCTTCTCAAGATTTGCCAGACTGCTCCCCAATCACACGAGAATGATGAACAATTCATGGTTCAACTGGAAAACATATTCAAGTCGAAGTATGCCAGATTTTCCTATTATGTTTTAATTTGTTGGACCACTTAGTTGTAAAATTTTACTGCTTAGAAACCCAGAATCAGAGAAGGGAAAGTACTTCAGGACAAAAAATGTATAAGACACTTTTACATATCTCTATTAGTCTTTGCAAGAAATCACTCTGATAACATAGTGCTGATGGAAGTACTGAGTCAGGCTTGCACAACACAGAAACTTCCTGTATATGCTACAGAACTGCAAAGAAACATATTTATACAGCAAAAGACAATTTCCCAGCTTCTTTATCCACAAAACATGGGATGGTGGCAAAACACTACTATGTCTTGTGAATATAGCAAATGTAATGTAAACAGAACCACAAAAAGCATTCAACATTTATGCAGCAGTACTGTTTTCCTCAGGGTCTCTGTCTACGAGATGAATGCTTCCTGTGATCACCGATTCCTCTTGAGCCGAGGTGTTCTCTACCTGCTTATTTGTGCAATATGGAATGTGGCCACAAAAATACATGTAAATCCAAGGGTTGGTACAGCTATTTAAATTGCCAAGGAGCATGATAATGGTGAATGCCGAACCTAGAATGAAAAAGTTAAAGGAATAACAGAGTCAATAAAGCACTCATACAAATCAGTAACATTTTCATAGTCTGCTGCTTTCTGGTGTACCTGTTCATATATTAAAGTTAATCTAATAGGATGAAATTCCCATTTATTCAGTGAAAGTTTTAACTGTAGAAGGCACGAAGCACACCTTATTCTATGCATTTCAGAGTTAAATAGTTCCAAATATCTCTTTTTTGATGTAGCTGTATTAGATTTAAAAGCAATTACTAACCTGCTATATAGATAAATACAGATATAGGTATTGATATAAACGTATTTATAGTAAGACTCAAATTCACACAGACAGGAAGAATTTTTAGAACAAAGATCAGAAGATGGGCTTTTTTCATCAGGCAGAGCTAGTACCTTTTTCTTTTTCCTTTGGTTTATATCTTTGAGTTTAGAATAGGTGTTTAGAAACAGTCACATACAGAGTGTGCCTTTCACAAAGAGGTGATAGTATAAGTTTGACAACAAGATTAATCCTGTTTATAGCATGGTGTTCTTCAGTACCTCTCCCAGGCTTGCTTTCTTGCTTTATAAACAGCTGTTTCACAACTTTTATTTATTTCACAGTGTACTACAGAGATTTCATCAATATGATTTCAATATTCAAAAAAAAAACCCAAACAAACCCAAAACAGGTATCTTATAATATCACTGTTCTATCCAATAAATAAGAAATATTTCATTACATGGAATAGTGCATCCCTTTCACCTCAAGAACCAAAAAACCTGAAGATGTGACACCTAAAACCTCTAAAAGTCTGAACCTTTGATAAAGCAGGTGATACTTTTCACTGTGCTGTTCATTAATCTTTAAATCATTAATCACACAAAACACACAAAATACACGTTTTGATCACGTAACATTAAGTTCTCTGGAGCTAATTAGGTACAGTAGATAATCAATGCAGAAATTTCTTTTAATCATACTCAAATGATCACATGTAACTTTTACACAAAAGCAAAGTGCAAATTTAAAGCAACATAGCAATTCGCTAGCTTGCTATGAAGTTATGAATGAGGATGGAGAGTATCTTACCTTCTGTCACAACACTTGGGAACCACACGGACCACAGCTGTGCAATGAAGAAAGGTGACCAACAGAGAACATATGCAACAACTGTCACCACTGTCATTTTTACAGTCTTGATCATAGCCTTTGAAATACAGTTCACACTGCTTGCTCGGGATGGTACGACTTGCTTCTGATTTGTTACTTCATATTCATTCTGGTTTTTGACATACATATTTCTTTTGATTTTTCTGCAAATCTTAACCTGGCACGTGATGAGGATGGCTGAGGGAATGAAGAATATCACTACAAAAATCCAAGTCACATATGCCCTTGGTCCCCATGGCTGAATAAATTCACCCCAACATTCAAAAATACCTGGAGATATTTCAGTCTTAGAAAAGATAAATACCTGTGGTAGGCTAAGAAACAGTGATATAGACCAGCTGGTGCAAATGGGGATGTTCCAGAGAGCTCTCTTCTTTTGGAAAGTGACCATAGGGTAGCAAACCGCTTGGTATCTGTCCACTGTCATGACCACTATCATATAAGTAGAGGCAAACATGCCCAGCAATTGTAGATACTTGATACTTCGGCACAAAAAATCTGGCCCTATGAAAACGTCTGTAATATCCCATATGAGTTGAGGCAGCACTTGAAAAAAGGCTACCACTAAGTCAGCAATGCTGAGGTGAAGCATGAACACATACATCCGAGAGAGCTTCCTTCTTCCTCGCCACAGCACCAGTATGAGAATAAAATTGCCCACAGACGCTGTCAAAAATATGACCCCTAGTACAGCAATCTCTACTTGAGCTAATTGCTCATCTCTTTCTGGTCTTCCAACAGGATCTGACTGATTTGTCAAACTCAGGAATCTGTGAGAAGAAGGACTCTCGGTCTGATGTGTGTTATCCTGCATAGGAAATGAAAAATTCTTCATAGTGCACAGCAGCCACTTACAGTAGCTGCTACTTGCGACTCAGGTTGACAGCTGTGAAGTACTGGCTAGCAAGCAGACCAGCCTGGGTTCAGGTTTCAGTATATCTTCAAGCAAACCTCCTCCTGCTTTTGCAAACCACAGCAGTGGGACCTGGATCTTGATAAAATTCTGCCTCTTGCTGGCATGCAAAAAGGCTTTATATAGGCTCCCAGCAGACAGAGCCTTATGTAACTGCAGAGCCCTCGGGTAGGCTGCAGGGAACGCAGCCAAAGGCAGACCGAGCCACACTATTGGGGGAAATATATAAATAAAAGGCAAACTTCAGAGGCTCAACGTAATTCAATTACTCACTTCAGTCGAAGCCTGGACTCGTAAATAGCTGTGGCTGAAATCATACTTAAATGATCCTACTCGAGAGAGTTCTTGCAAATATTTTTACGCAAACCAGAAGTGAACACTTCAGCCGAAGCGAGAGGAATGTTTATACGTAGATGGAAAGTTGGGTCCTGAGCTCAGGCGCATCATAGCTGCAGTCCTCTAGGCTCCTGGGGCACAACCACATCCTAAGTGCAGCAGGGACAAAGCAGTGCAATTTTCCATGGGCGCCTTCCTTTTTTTTTTTTCCCCTTCTCTTTTTTGGAGTCACCTGATTCTAAAAAAAAAAAAAAAAAA
>NDXB01016792.1:39701-50113 GCA_002631895.1 Agapornis roseicollis
TCCAATCTAAACCTCCCCTGTTTAAGTCTGAACCCGTTCCCCCTTGTCCTGTCACTACAGTCCCTAATGAAGAGCGCCTCCCCAGCATCCCTATAGGCTCCCTTCAGATACTGGAAGGCTGCTATGAGGTCTCCACGCAGCCTCCTCTTCCCCAGGCTGAACAGCCCCAACTCTCTCAGCCTGTCCTTGTACGGAAGATGCTCCAGTCCCCTGATCATCCTCATGGCCCTCTTCTGGACTTGTTCCAACAGTTCCATGTCCTTTTTATGTTGAGGACACCAGAACTGCACACAGTGCTCCAGGTGAGGTCTCACGAGAGCAGGGGGCAGATATCACCCCTGATAGAGGGGCAGGATCACCTCCTTCAACCTGCTGATATGTGAACTGACCATAACCCTCATTACCCATACCCCCGCATTGCTGTGGGTAGAGAATTAGGGAGTAAAGTTGAGCCTGGGAAGATGGGAGGGGTGGAGGAGAAGCATTTTAAGATTCATTTTTATTTCTCACTATCCTGCTCCATTGTTGACAATAGATTTTGATTTCCCTAAGTTGTCTGGTTTTGCCCATGGTGGTACTTGTGATCTCCCGTCTCACCTCCCTACATGAGCCTCTCATCATTATTTCCTCACCCTGTCCTACTCATGGAGAGGCAGTCATAAAGCTGCTCGGTGAGCACTCGGCCAGGGTGAACCCATTTGTCAGGAGGCAAAAAAAGAACTACAAATTATTCAGCTAATATTCATAAAGTATTTATGAGCTAAAGAGTATCTGGCATTGGAGATGAAAAAAGTTCAATCTGTTCTATATATGAAAAGTTCGTTATACCAATTGCAACATGTAATGGCCATAAATCTTCCTGTGGGGAAGAAAATTCCCAGGAAGAGAGTTAATTTCACTAACTTGTGAAAAAGAGCAGAAGCAGATGACAGGGATGTGAAAGCACAAGGGAAACCTTCCCCCCTCCCATCGGCCAGCGCCGGCCGTTCAGCAGCCCCCGCGGCAGCGCACCCACCGCCTTTTGCCATCAGCACTGTTCGATTTAGGCGGCCTGACGCAAGCTGCGCTCCAGCCAGGGAAGCTCACGGGCCTGGCTGGGGAATGCCACTGTGCCCCCAGCCCTGTCACACACACGGCAAACACGGTATCTATGATTCTTCTCCGAGCATTAACCGGGAAGCGCGGGAGGACATGCAAGAGGCGGCCAGGCCGACTCGAGGACCCCGATTCCCTTCTGCCCCTCGCAGCGCCTCCGAGCGGGTATCGACACAGAAAGCCGATGCTACCGAGCGGTCAATGACAGCTACCGCCCTCCCCCTTCCACCCCGGGGTTGATGAGGCCGTGAGGAACCCACCCCGCCCGCTCCGTGCTACCCCGCACGTCGCGGATCCCTGCGCAACCCCTTCCCGCCTCCTCCTCCCCGCCCCGGCGCGTCCCAGCTGCTTCCGGCGTGCCTGCGCGGCGCAGGCGCAGTAGTGCCGTGCGGCTGTTGCCGTTCGGGTCCTATTGCTCTCCTCGCCGGTAGTGGTACGGCATAGGCCTTGCCGGGAGGGCGGCAGGCGCTGCCCGGCAAGTGGGGGTTGGGGTGGGGGAGAGAGAAGGCGGGAGTCACCGCCCTGCAGGTACCCGCTGCTGCCGCCGGGGTGGGCCGCGTCGTTCTGGGGGGAGCAGTGAGGAGGAGGAGCAGGAAGGAGGGGAGGAGGGTGAGCGCGTGCTGTTCCCGGGCCGTGCTGTGCCCTGGGCCGTACTGTACCCGGGCCGTGCTGTGCCGGGACTCGGCACTTGTTTACGCGGCCGCTCTCGGAAAGCTCTTCCGCGAAGTGCCGCAAGGCAGGAACAGGACGCGCTCCGCCCCCCCCTGCAGCGGAGGGAGGCCGCTGCACTTATAGCGCGGCGGTGGTGTGGACGGAGTGCAGGCCTCTGTGGTACCGGCACAGCGCAGGGTCGGACATCGCTGAGGAAGGTGTAAGTAACGATACTGTTGCCCTTGGCCTTGTCGCCTCTGCTGTCGGCCTGCGCAGGTGTTGGCCTTCTCGACCTCCTCCAGCACCGGTCACAGCAGCAAGGGAAGCCTGAGCGTGTCGGTTATGCAGGCAGCGGCCTTGCACCTGCGGTTTCAGTGCAGCTCTGATGTATTGTGTGAAAATCTGACCTGCATGTAGAGTTACGGTTATACACTGCTCTTAACCCTTAAGATGGGAGCAGTTGGTTGAAGATTTGCTCAAGGTATTGGTGTCATTTCTCCCCTGGGAGGAATTCTGTAAAGGGCTGGTAACATAATGACAGTTTTATATGAATTTGGTCTCTGCATGTGATAGTTTGCTAAAGAGATACAAAATTCTTCTCATGTGAAAGACTGGCAAGCAATTGCCATATGTCACTACATACTTAGAGCAAGTGTTATGTATTGCTCAAGATTGGTTCAAACCTGCCTTTACAGAATAACACATTGAAATTGGAACTTCTGGGCTGACATTGCCAAATGACCTGAGCAATAAATATCCCTGTAAGATTAGTTGATGTGAATGTTTATCTGTTTTTACTTAAAGAGTAAGTAGGCTGCATCTGCTTAGCAACTTTGTGGTTTTAGTTTAACTTACTACTGGTTTAGGGTTTCTGTTGTTCTTTTCTTTTTCAGATAATACTGTGACACACAAGACTTATTTATTAAAATATATTTTCTGATATGAAATAGACATGGAATGAAATTTTCTGGAATGAAATAGACAAACAACATTGGAAAGGTGTAATTATTTATAAGTAATGACAGTTCACTTATTTTTAGATGCGTATTTATTCTTTTTGATTAACCCCAAAAGTCTTTGGTGGAAGCAAAGAAACAAATACCTGTATTTGTATGGACCTAAAGTCTGCTCGAGGATAAATCATGCCATTCACCTGAGAGTTTTTCATACGAACGAGCCTCAGTGTAAATGGGCCAGAAGCAAAACACTTTGGTATAACAAGTATATTTGCAGCCATGACTTTTTATACTACAGAGTTGCTAAACTTTTGACTTCTTCTTCCAAAGGACTTACAAAAGTGAACAGTCGCATGTCACGAATTAAGAGTACCTTAGAATCTGTTTCAAAGGCAGTGTCTGGCACTCACAGTGAACTGGTTTCACGGATAGCTCGATTGAAGTCACACTCGGGTACTCTGGGCAAAGCAAAGAAAAATAATGGAGATGCAAACCTAGAAAATGATAAACAAGTCACAGATGCCAGAACTCAGGAGGACTGCAACAGAGGCCCAGCTGCAGGGAAATCCAGTTGTGCAAATGGAAACTTGGAGTCTGTGTTAGTAAGTTCAAATGGCACTTACCAAGATACTCCTGAAGACTCAGCATCTGCTAAAAACAACCTTTTTCATATAAGCTGCTTTTCTACAAGTTTTGGAGAGACTTACAGCTTCATAGCTGATCATATCAACTGGTACTTTAGTAATAATCCTGCTATGGATCCAGAGAGGAAAAGGAATACTTTATTACAGGACTCTCAGAGTGAAGAGAGGAATAAGCTTCATTCATCAGAAGATACTGTAGTGAGTGAAGAAAGGACAGTGGATTCAGCAGCTACTTTAGCTCCTGAAGCAGAGACTCTAGGTGCTGAAAAGCCAAGTACTGCTCTTCCAGTTTCCACTAAAAAAACTATTGCAAACTTTCTTTCATATCCCAGTAACAGTGTGCAAGCTTTTGTGGACAGTTACATTGGTGGGTTGGTTCCCAAGTTAAGATCCGATACAAAAGCACTTTCACAAGAAAAGACTAAACAGACAGAACAGGAAGTATCTGAGAAGGATGAGGAGGACAAAGCAAAAGAGGTTAAGGCTGCAGAAGAGAAGGAAAAGCATCTGTCTCTTCAGAGAGAAAAGGCAAGCCTTTGTTTAGTGTGTTTTCTTTATGCATTATTGTTATGTATATTTTACACAAGTGTATATATACACTCTGCACATATGTGTATGTATGTGCCTATATGTAAACTTACATGTACACACATATAGTTACATAAATAAGTATATACCTATGTAGGTACATGTATATGCATATATATAGAAAAATTTAGTTGCTTTTATTTGTTGTAGTTATATTTCTTAGACTCCTTCATGGTTCAAATACTGTGATTTCAGAGTTGTCCTGAAAATACATCTGAGTACGTGCTGACATGTGTTGTGTTTGGTGTATTGTTGTTGTGAGCTACCTTTATTTGTTTTTCTACTAATCAAGAACCAAAAGGTTGCCTGTTTAAGTTTAAGCAGTGCTTTCTTGGAGTCTGTGGCAGATATCTGGTACAACGTGCTGTCCGTTACTTCTGAGAAAGCTTAAAATAGAAGTTTGGCATTAGTCTTGACAAAGCTTACACATTTCTTAGAGTAGTTCTGTGTTATTTGTGTAACTTTATCTTTTTTTAGATCATTGCAAGAGTGAGTATTGATAACAGGACTCGAGCTTTAGTGCAAGCACTACGAAGATCCTCTAATCGAAGAGTCTGTATCAGCAGGGTTGAAGAACTGACCTATCACCTTCTAGAATTTCCAGAGAGCAGAGGAGTTGCAATTAAGGTACATATAATCTTTATGCTTAGATGAAAAATACATAGCTTACAGTTGTTTGACACAGAGTAACATGAAACTTTCTTGTGTGTTTTTTGTGGGCTAGTCATGTATTCTATTTGTAGCTATTACAGTGTGAATGTCTCTTGCTGTAGCTATTTTTTTAGCTGTTCCAAGCAGATTCATATGCAAACTCTCTGCAGTTTAGCTAAAGGCCCTCCAGATTGCAATGTTTAATTTAGAAGCATACAGCACTGTCATGTGGATAGATAGTATAGTTTATTCTAGTGGTAGGTGACAGTTGTACACCATGTCCTCTGATGCAATTGCCCAAATGGGAGTGTACAGTGCAGTTGATCAGTTGATCTGCATATTCTCAGCAGTTATCATGCTTATTTGTATGCTTCCTTTGGAGAGGGGTGACAGTGGTGGTGTATAAGCATCAAATAAGTTCATGTAATCTAGTCCTACTCATTCTCTTTCCTGCAGGAGGTGGGATGGTAGACTATTCTAGCCAAATCACAGCATTTGTCAGTCTCATGCCTTTTTCCACAAAATGTAACAGATGTGTGATATGGATAGTGGAATTTCTGGAGGATAGATTTTGGGGAATGGAGTGCAGGCCAGATGAATCACCCAGGCAGGGTACAGGTCAGATGCCTACATGGATACATGTGAATTACTATATTATGAAAGAGTACATTCATTGCTTCCATTTTGATTATAATACTCTGTATCTTAGTGACGATAATTGTACATCGAAGCTTACTGTGAGGAAGGATTTTAATTTTTATTTTGCTTTGATATTAATGTACTTGGAAGGCATTTCTTGTTTTGAAGCAGGGTGATGCTTGTTCATCAAAATCTGTGCCTTGAGCTGTACTTGGTGTGCTCCATACTTGAGTTTACATTTGGCCAGTGTGACATTAAAGTCAGTAAAACTAAACTGCTGGGAAATACAGCTTTTCTAGAGATCTGGAAGATTTACTTTTCACCTCAACTGTTCAATTCTGATAGGTGGGTACTTTAGCAGTGAGGCATGTACGATGTAAGATTGGAATCCTTTCTTTCCCTTGCTAGAGAGATGGGTAAAGTACAGGTTTAAAGAAGTTTTCTTCTGAGCTTAACTAATATTTCAACTTTTATCCTGAAATGCCAAACAAGTACATTTAAGCATGGATTCTTTTGGTATCAATACAGTTAGAATGAAATGTCTTTGTATTTATCAATAGGAAAAAATAATCCCATGCCTACTGAGACTAAGACAGGCAAATGACGAAAGTCTTCAGGCTGCTGTTAGAGAGACTTTAGCTATAATTGGATATACAGACCCTGTGAAAGGCTGGGGTATTCGAATCCTCACTATTGATGGAGGAGGAACAAGGTAAAACCTCTCTGTTATATACTTGTAGTCTTTTTCATACTGTAACTGGAAATAAAATTGAAGTTTCCCCTTAAGTTTGTGCCCAAAGATGCCATTTATGATTTACAGTTCTGTTTACATTTGACTGTCCAAGTGATGGGTATTATTTTTGTTTACTTTTGTGCTTAAATTTCTATGCATTAGTAGTTTTGTGACATTGAAATTACTTGCCCTTTTAAAACTGGCTGTACACTGAAGTGCTTGAATTGGCTCTTTCTCCTTTTGGAAGAAAATATTATTTGAGTTAGTCTGTTCATTAATCTAATCTCAGAAATACAGAATCTAGTGCAAAATGCTAGAAGTAGTTTATACTCTTGTGATCGTGTTATCTTGTACTTTTCTGGAGGGTGTCTGCCTTAGCAGGGCTGATCTTGTATGAAGGAATGAATAGGCTTGTGATGAAAGCTATTCTATTCATGCTGTCTATTTCTTATTCTTTAGTTTACACACCACATGTCCTTAGTTACGTGTGCTCTAGTTCTGCATGAATTTATGCACCTACCAACAATTTTTTAAGAGTAGTAGCAGAAGCCTGTTCATTAAATTTGAAGTCTGAGGTTTGCTAAAAGCTGTGTTTGTTTTCAGGCACATTTGAAGAAATCTTGTCAAATATTTACTGATTCACAAGTATTGATTGGTAGAAAGCAAAGTATAAAGTCATTGCAGAAACAGCTTCACAAGCTTTTTTTTTCCCCCATAGTATTTGTTTCATCAAAATCAGTTGTCTTCAGTAAAATGTAAGTGTATGTCACAACTTCTGGAAACACAAATGTTGAAGTTTATGGTAAACTGTAAAGAGATTACAAAGTAAGAGGAAGGATGCTTTGCAGATAATGTATGATGCCTATATATATAAATACAGTGTTTTCATTTTTCTGTTATAGGACACTTTTATCTTTAGAAAGCAGTACCTACATCTATAATGCTAAATGAAACAAGTCCAGACAGTGAGCCTGAGTACCAGCTGTTATGCTGCTTAATTGGTCGTGTTCAGCTGGTTATAGTTTTGGATAGGGTTAACTGCAGCTCTTCAGCAGAAGCCAAGACAGCTTTGGGGGGCAGCATGCAGGAGGTGCCATTCTGAGCAGAATGTACTGGTAAGATAGGTACTTGGTTTGGTCCTCCTTTTGCCAGATGTAGTTTTCTAGCTCTAGCCCAGCAGCTTTAGCACCTCTGCATGCCAAATACTGTTTTGTGCTGCAGAAACACAAGTCTGGTGCTCTGGAATGAATCTCTCCCATGGTTTCAGGCACATAGAGTTGAGGCAAGAAAAACTACAGACAGAAAACACTATTCCCTGAGGAACATTATATAGCCCTGTTAAGACCAAACTTTTAAGTGCTGTGTGGTATGGATGCAGCTAAAATCTATCCCGAGTCTCCATCCACAGATGGTCATTCTTGAGCCTTGACTACAAAACTGTATGGCAACAAAACAATATGGCTGTAGCAGCTGAGTTCTACCTTTGGTATGCCTGAATATGTCAATTGTATTTATTTTTCATCATTCCGTTTTAATTTTGCTACTGCTTCATTCCCTGAAATATTCAGGATTCCTACTGTTGCAGTTATTCAGTGATGACTGTAACAGTTAAGCAAAGGTGGGCTTAATCGGTGCTATGTAAGATATAACTTAATTATCTTAAAACTTCCTATTACATGTGAAGGGGATTTTTGTGTTTCAGGGGTTTAGTTGCACTTCAGACTCTACGGAAACTAGAAGAACTAACTGGAAAGCCGGTTCATCAACTTTTTGACTACATCTGTGGTGTAAGCACAGGTAATTGTTGAGTCACAAGTTGGAATGTTCCTATCAATATAGTAAAATAACTTCTGAGAATAAACGTAGATTTTGCAGAACTTGCCAGTTCCTGACTTTGAGTGTAAGCTGGGAAAGTACAGGTGTGATTTGTACAGCTTTTCTGAGTAAGAACTTTGGGTGATGTGTGATACATTTGCCATCTTTTCAATGAGTGTGAAACCTTCTATTTTGCACTCAGATAGAAATATCTTGGGTGTTTATGGGGCTTTACTGGCAACAAAGGTAATGTGCCTCAGGGACTGATACTGGGCCAGTGGTGTTTCCTACCTTTATTAATGGTTTGCACAGTGGGACAGAGTGTGCCTGTAGCAAGATCTTGGGTGATGTGAAAAGTGGTTAGTACAGTGGTGCCCTCTCTTCAGATTGGCCTGTACAGGCTGGAGAAAAGGCTTGACAGGAACCACCTGAGGTTCAATAAAGCCATGTACAAAGTCCGCCATCTGAGGTGACATCTGACTGACTAGAAATCAACTTTGTAGACGAAGACCAGGTTTTGCTGGAACAAGGAAAATGTGAGTCATCACAGTGTACTCCTGCAGCAAAGAAAGCTGACTACGTATTGGCTTGTATGCACAAGAACATACCCAGCAGGTTAAGAGTCTTTGGCTACTGTATTTGCAGTTATGGGCTTCTAAGTAAACTCTTAATCTGTTGGGTGTGTTCTTGTACATACTGAGTCTAGCAGAGGGCCAAGTAGATGATCAGGGGACTGACTGGAGGTCACAGAGGGAGAGAGTGTAAAAACTGGGTTTACTCAGGCTTAAGAAGAGAAGGCTAAAGTGGGACCTTACTGCTATTTCAACTAATGGGAAAATGCAGGGAAGATGGACCTAGATTCTTCTGGAAGGTTCACAGTGGTTGAAAAGCCATCAGGCAAGTTGGAACATGGGAAATTACAATTAGGTATAAGGTATCATGCTTTCCTTGCAAAGATGGTTAGACGCTGTAAGGAGTTACCTGTGCAGGCTGTGGAATCTTCATCCCTGTAGATACTCGAAACTCAGCAGAATGAGTCCTGAGTAACCTGTTCTAATTGAACCTGTTTGAGCAGAAGGCTGGACTAGATGACCTCTAGAGGTCCCTCCCAGGCTTAATTACTCTTGTGACTCAATAACAAGTTACTCCTACCTAGGAAGTAGGAAACTCTACAGCAGAAGTTTCTTTTTAAAAGGCAGTCCTGTCCTTTAGAAACAATCCTAGAGCAGCAGCAGCCTAATGCTGATTTTGAACTGAAGAGGAATACTGTAGTTCAGTAGCTCAGTTTCCTTTAGAAATCCATACTATTCTTTTTTTTCTTCCCACTATACCTCATAGCAGCCTTCCAGTATCTGAAGGGGGCCTATAGGGATGCTGCGGAGGGACTCTTCATTAGGGACTGTAGTGACAGGACAAGGGGTAATGGGTTCAAACTTAAACAGGAGAGGTTTAGATTGGGTATAAGGAAGAAATTCTTTCCTGTTAGGATGGTGAGGCACTGCAATGGCTTGCCCAGGGAGGTTGTGAGTGCTCCATCCTGGCAGTGTTCAAGGCCAGGTTAGATGAAGCCTTGGGTGGCATGGTTTAGTGTGAGGTGTCCCTGCATCTGGCAAGGGGGTTGGAACTGGATGATCTTAAGGTCCTTTCCAACCCTAACTATTCTATGATTCTATGATTTTACTTAATCTTCCATACAGTTTAATTCAAAATGTAACATTAAATGCAAATCACCATGAGTAGATACAATGTTTGTGTTCCCAGAGATTTGCTTAGTAGGCTCAAAATCGTAGAGAAGATGGGAATGTGTAGGTCTATTAGAAATTTTTTGTAGGCACAATGTAGTTTTACATTTTTAACAACTCTTTGAGGGGAAAAAGAAGTTAATTTGGCAGTAAGTGGTTGCTTCTTTGGAAGATATTTCACAACAAAATACTTCCTTAATGTCTCCTTTAGTCACAATAAAGGCATGCTTGGTTCTTTAACATTGGGCCTGGTATTAATTCGATCCCACTACTCTGATTAGAACTAACTTTATTCTTAATCCTTCACCAGATTTGGGGTTTTGTAACTCCTAGTAAGTACTTAATGTGTTCCATTAAGCTTTGTTTATACTATCAAGCTTTTGTGTGCAGTAGTCCAGCTTGCAATAACAGGTGACAGGGCATAGTTGGAAGACGTCATATCTGTCAGCATGTGCTAGCAGTGTACTTCATTTTCGTTTATGTTGGCAGTACATTTGCCAATAGGTTTTGCAGAAGCTTGCAGCTGAATGCTGTCTCCCAGTATATCAAAGTTTATGAAGATTCTGAATCCTGTCAGACCACTTGAGAAAATCAGTGCCTGTGCTCTGCTGTCTTTACAATTGGGGGAAAAAATCCAAATGTCTAATGTGAATCTTCCTGTTGCACTTTAAGTTTGTTTCCCCTTGTCCTGGCTCGCCAGGAACACAGATAACAGATTTGTCTCTTTGCAGCTGCCTTCTGTGCATTTAAAGGCTTTGCTCATAGCCTGAGTGACCAGGCTTTCCTTAACCACCAATTTCCTCTACTGTTGCTTGCTTTTTTTTCCTTTTTTTTTTTTTTTTTTTTTTTTATTTTTTGTGTTTTTTTTTTTTTTTTTTTTTTTTTTTTTTTTATTTTT
>NDXB01016792.1:50153-70284 GCA_002631895.1 Agapornis roseicollis
TTGTGTGATTTTATTTTTTTTTAGAATCACAGAATAGTTGGGGTTGGAAAGGACCTTAAGATTGTCCAGTTCCAACCCCCTTGCCATAAGCAGGGACACCTCACACTAAACCATGGCACCCAATGCTTTGTCCAACCTGGCCTTGAACACTGCACTCACAACTTCCTTGGGCAACCCATTGCAGTGCCTCACCACCCTAACAGGAAAGAATTTCTTCCTTAGATCCAATCTAAACCTCCCCTGTTTAAAGTTTGAACCCATTACCCCTTGTCCTGTCACTGCAATCCCTAATGAAGAGCCCCTCCCCAGCATCCCTATAGGCCCCCTTCAGATACTGGAAGGCTGCTATGAGGTCTCCACTCAGCCTTCTCTTCTCCAGGCTGAACAGCCTCAATTCTCTCAGCCTGTCTTCATACAGGAGGTGCTCCAGCCTTCTCACCATCCTCGTGGCCCTCCTCTGGACTTGTTCCAACAGCTCCATGTCCTTTTTATGTTGAGGACACCAGAACTGCACACAGTGCTCCAGGTGAGGTCTCCCGAGAGCAGAGTAGAGGGGCAGGATCACCTCCTTTGACCTGCTGGTCACACTCCTTTGGATGCAGCCCAGGATACGGTTGCTTTCTGTTGGTCCACATCTTTTTCTTTTAAGCATGTCCCTGAGGTCTAGCTGTAACACTTCAGCTGAGGCGTTACTGTAGTACTGCATGAGGAAGGAATACTTTTGTCTTTCAGGTGTCTTATTAGCCAGCAGCATTCTTACGTTCTTCAAGATGTGCTCCCTAGCCTCGCAGGTTTTATTGAGGTATTTCATCCCATGGAAGCATTGACTGTCAGGGCTGACGTGGTGGCTGGAGTGCAGGAGTCCATGATACAGAGCAGGTTGTGATGGAAGTGTCAAATGTTTCTCACTGGACTGTCTGATAGAGCCTGCACTATATTTTGATTTTGACCTTGCTGCCCTCTGAGTGTCTTGTTACTGTCCAGCAGGTTTCAGCCAAGCCCTTTAATGCATACCCTGATGCTGCCACTTGGGTGCTGTCTGCAGTTTTGAGTGCTGTTTCTCAGGAGGTGAAGTGAAAATGAGTTTGTATGGGTTATGAATTTTGGCTCTTTGTGCATGAAACTGATCACCAAAATAGCAAGTGTGTGATACAGTATAATTGGTGCTGGAGAATTAAAAGGAAAGAAGGTAGCAGAGGCTTTGCATAACTTGGGAAAACTGTTTCTCTGCTATTAGCTGCTTACCATGTGTTGAAAACAGGCATTTGGTAATTTGACAGTTGGGCAAGTGTCTCTTGATGAAACAGGTTGGGTTGGCCCAGGTTATGTTAAACATGTGTGATACATGTAAACAACATAAAATAAATGGAGACCATCAATCCTGGACACTCAGCTATCATGGTGGTGGAGTTTGTGAGAAGCTTGGAAATCATGTTTCGTTGAAAGCCAATTGTAACTACCTTTATGTACTTCTTTCTGCTTGTGCTTTACTCTATTTCAAGAATTTATTCATTTTAAAATTGTCTCCAAACCTATTGCATTCATGTCTAAATTGGGAAAATTACATGTTCTAATTATTCCATGTCCTCACAGTATTGCACAACTCGATTTAAAGGTTGTGTATGTCCCTGTCAGTTTAATGTATCTTAGAGTTGTAGTGCTGCACTGACTTTATTTTTCCCCAGTCTTTTCAGTGGTATCCTGCAACCAGGCTTTTTGGATACTGTTGTTTTGTTCCTACAAGAGTAGATCATCACTTTTTAGGCACACACTAGATGGCAGTGTGTATGAATGACTAGTTATAAATAGTTGCAACTAAATGTATGCCAAACTAGACTTTATAGAATTTTCCTAGATTTTTTTCTTTCCTGAAAAAATCAGAGTTTGCCAGATAGGAAGTAATGCTCCAGATATGTTTTTGATACCACACCACAGATTTCTCTTACTCACTTCTCTTTCCAAGTGAAGCAGTGGACTTAATTTGCTTTCTGCCATACACGTTCTTTTAGGGGTGAGAACTGCAGAATGAAATAATGCCGTTTTTCAGCTTCTCATAATTCTGTTCCGGGATGTAAACTCTTCCTATCTTGTATGTATTCTTTGAAAGCATAGTTTGGGATCTATGAACAGAAATTTAATGATTCAAATGTCAATTGGTCTTCCCTTTTCAAGATAGAGATACTGCTGACGTGAACTACATGAAATGGTAATCTTTATAATCTTACTCCAGGCTATATTTTACATTTCAAAATACTTCTTTTTCAGGAGCTATATTAGCTTTTATGTTGGGACTGTTCCATATCCCTCTGGATGATTGCGAAGAACTATATCGCAAGTTAGGATCGGATGTTTTTAAGCAGAATGTCATTGTTGGAACAGTCAAAATGGGTTGGAGCCATGCCTTTTATGACAGTGATATATGGGAAAAAATACTCAAGTAAGTAAAAAATTATTATGTGACAAATAATTAGTATAATATCTGAGACCCCTCTGCTTTGTTATTGTTTCACTGGTAAGCAAATACTAAAAACAAGTAGAAGGGATTAATATATACTCTTATTTGTTTGAAATAGCTGTTTTCATATTTACCAAAACATTGAAAGCCTTTAATATGATGATTTCTGTTTGTGGGGAATAAAGTAAGCTTTGGTGCACTCATTTCTGAGTATATTCCTATGTGCCTGCCAGCTCTGCTTGATCTGACTCATTACAGATCTGCTACAAATTCTGCTGGCCACCTGCTGTGCCTTTTTTCTTATAGGAGACATAGTGAGAAATGAAATAATCTGCTGTAGTAGGGATTTTTCATCTTAGCTGCTACATTGAGGGGGTTTACCCATTGCCTCTTCATTTGAAAAGGGAAATTTAAAGATTGCAATCAAAAAATACTGTATCAGAGTTGCCAATGGAATGGTTCATAGATATGTATACAAATGGATTCAGGAAAAGTCACTGAAAAAGTAATTATATTACAAGTTTATTACTTTAGTTTTATTCATCTGTATTTGGTGTCGTAGTCATAGAGCTCATGTTGTAGTTTCCCTAACAGTGTAAGCTGGCTCTGCTACTGAAGCACTGAAACATCTTTACCTTGGAGGAAATGTAAGATGCAAATTTTTTCCTTTTGATAAGTCATGGCAAGTTCCTCTGGGAACCTGATCAATCTATTTGTGGCATTGGAAGAGTGTTTTTCTGGACGTTGTAGTGGTGACAAATGTGCTGCCTGCATTTTAAGCATCGCCGTTCTTTGCTGGAGTGGAGAGAGAGGCTTCCAAGCACTAGTTCTCTGTGCCTTGGCACATTTTTTGGGAATGAACATGTTTATCAAATTAATATAATGAGCTTTCCTTCCCAGATGCCTGGAGTTCCCCCTTTTTTTTCCTCTGCTTTCCTTCTTTTCCTTCCCTGCTCAACTCAAAACAATATTGTGAAAATCAAAATTACCTCATGTGGCATATTACATGCCTTTAATTAAAATGCTGTTATTCTTTACAGCTACATGTAACACATGAGGGAGGTGAAGCATTCTGCTCTTGTGCAGTGGACAGAAGCCATGCAGTTATTGTATTATCCATAGATTATATTAATGAAATGACATTTTGTTGACCTAATTCTGCACTGGTGAAGGGAGATGCTATGCCTCCACAACCTTTTATTGAAACAGTAGGGATTCCTGCAGGCTTCCCTGTGGTGTGGAAGCCTAGAACTAAGAAGGGAATTGAAAGGTTATATACCATCTCCTTACGGCAATAAGAAGGTCAGTCTAACTTTTAATCACTGCGTGGGGAAAACTGATTTATGTTTTGTTTTAAATTTTAAAGCCTTGCTTGTGCTGGGTGGTTTTTTGTTGTTTAAATGGTAGTAGACTTGTCAGCCTTGCTTGAAACAGGGTATCTGTTTACAGGCATGCAATATGTATTTAGCCTTACCACGATATTGATGGTATTATTTTCTGTCAGAAAGTGTTCTTGCTGAAAGTAATTAGGCTAATGTTGCGTGTATTCGGAAAATGACAACTGAGAAGTAACTTCTCAGTGCTCTAGGGAGTCTATTTTATGTCTTACATACATTTTAACTCTTCCTGTGTATTTAACTCCTTATATATTCCTTGAAATGCCATTTCAGAACCAGTTTTTATTACTTTGTGCAGAAAACTATATTTACTGTATGTACATCAGTCTGTGTAATGCTGTATTGAATTGCATTTGTGAGAAGAGCCTGGCTTACAGTTCCAAGTTGTCTGCTGTCTTTAGACTGTAGTTCACGTACACAATTTTCTTCTTTCACGCTGTCTTGAGAAACTACTGGAGAAATTTGGTAAGCAGCGAGGGGCTTTCACAAGTTAACTAAAATCCCATACTGGGAATTGGTAATCTTGAGAAGCAATCAAGCACTATAGAGGGTAGGATAAAAGTTACATGTTCTCCATCCTTGGGCAAACGGATCACGCCTGTGTTTGGGATTACAAGAATATTACTTAAAACCAGTATTTGTTATGCAAATTGAAGTGTAAATTGAGCCCACTCTCCAGTAGCTAGACAGGCAACACTTTCCTGTAAGAGTTAGTCTGCAGACACACTTAACAGATTTTGCAGCATTATCAGCAAGATACTCTGTATCCTTATGGGGCATGCATTACATCTCCTGTGTAGGTTTGGCAAAAATGTGATAGTTTCCCCAGAACTTTTGTTGCTGTTGGAAGGGGGTAAAAGTTACAATTTTGCCTTTGGGTTTGAATGGTCTTTCTCCAGACTCTTCAATTGTATCCTGGCTGTAGCCCATTGGAATGCTTCTTTGACCATATGGCTGGCAATATGTTCTTCACAGCATTCTTGAAATGAGTATTGCAATATTAATGACTTGAAGCAATGAAAGAGCAACATATGTAAAGGAGACTTGTTTAGGTAGGTCATGTCTAGAGGACATAAGTCACAGTCAGACACAAACAAAGCAGATTAACAGAAAAATAGGATGGCAAATGAAGGTATGTGTGAAGTAATAACCTGTGAGGGGGAAAAATGTAAAATGCTTACAGGATTTGAACTAACTCTAATATGAAAAGTAATGTGGGTTTTATCATGGATGGTTTAATGAAACGATTGTGTGCTCATGATCAAACAAGATGATTCAGTATATGACAGTTTTTATTCAAAATACATAAATTATTACAATGCCTTAATACAGTTTCAGTTTCATTTAAAATACTGTTTATGGTTCCAGTTACTCCATTTTAGAGAATATCGCTATCACAAGATTGGTAAAAACTAGCCAGTGACCTAAAGGCACCAAAGGGTTTTGGACTCTTTATCTTTACAAAGAGGAAACAAGTTAAAGCAGTAATTTGAGTTAGCAGAATATCTTGAGACTTATTGTTCTCATCTGTTTTCAAGAAGAAGGGACTATTCCACAAAATTGAAATGAGGAGACTTTCTCTTTTAACACATTATGTGAATAAACTGTGGAATAAATTGTGACTTTGATAAAGAAAATAAATGAACAATGAGGATTGACAAAGGCATTTATATAATAAGTACAATATTAATGCTAACAAAACTAAAGTAAATTTGGAAGCAATTCTTTAGACCTTATATTGTAAAGTTGCATAGTAGTTCAAAAGCTTTCTTGTACCTACTCTGAAGCATCCATTCTTGGCCTTCATAAGAAACAAGATGCAAGAAAAATAGTTCAGTTGGACGTTTCCTATAATGAAGCAGTGAATATTACTTACGCAGTTTTTTAATCTTTGCACTCAGGGTTTGGGAAAAAGATGTCTAATACAGATATTTGGGAAGAAGTAGATGAAAGCAATGCAAATCAGTAGATGTCTTTCATATCTCACCTCTGTCAATCTCATCTTTTATTTCTGTATATTCCTACTTCATGGTTCTGTGTGCTTTCATCTCCTTCTGTACTCAATTAGTGAGTGCAGATGGCACTCCTCCCCTTCTGGTTGGTAACTGAGACTGGAATTCAAGCATTTGTTGGGGGGGGAGGAGGTGAAAGTAAGACATAGCTACTGATGTAAAAATTGTGTCAGCAGCAGTCTTCTATCATAGCACTAGAAGCTGTTTCCCTCCCTCCCTCTCAGGACACATATGCAGCCATTTTTCAGGCCCAGATACCCACCAGTGGAACAGTGAATTGTCCTGCTTCCAAATACAGTTTCTGTCTTCATTGAGGACTGCCGGTATGGTAGCATTTTAAGCTCTTTGATCTTCTGACCTGTGTTGATAAAGGTCTTATTGGTAACAGTGGAAACAGTGCTACCTACTTTCACAGTAGCGCGAGCTATAAATGGATGATCTCCTAACAACAGCACATGATATCACTGCTTAAAATGTGTGGCAATAATGAAAACTGTCTTTGCAGAATAAGGTTGAGGCACCACCTGTGTTTGGGTGAGCTATGTTCAAGGGGAAGAAGGAAACCTGCTGATTTAAGAGAAAGCCTGTTTGGAATAGTTATGGATGAGCACCCATTCTGTAGAGTTTTATACTTTTACTGTACCAAATGAAGATGAAATAGATGCTGATATGAGATTATTGATCAGTATGCTATCTTCCAGCCTCCTGCAGTGTGCAGGAGAGCTACCTTCTACTTCACACTTAGAACACTGACCCTAATGCTGATGTGGTGATAAATTACAAAGCTGAATGCTCATGTCATTGCACAGTCAGATTTATACAAATGTATGCATATGAAAAAATTCTACCTTAAAAAGGAGTATTAAATGCATATTGAATTCCTGTTGTAGAAGATTACATGTAGGTGTTTTAACGTCTAAATCACGTACAATGCTGTTTTCCTTAGCTTTTGTTTTCATAACAGTTCAGAAGAGTAATTTTTTTGTTACTATAAAAGACCATAATAGGGAGAGATTGGTTTTGGTTTTTTTTTTCTAATTTTTTAAAGGTAGCAAAGTATTTAATTTTTCTGTCACAAAGGAGTTGAGTGAACCTGGTGATTTATGGCTAAGTATGTGAAGTAACTGAATCAAGACCTCGGTCACTCTTGCAACTTATTTCCATTAGCCTGGAAGGTTTGGAGTATTGATCCATTGAAGTTAACTGGAGAAATCTGATTATTACAGTAAAATCCAAGCACTGATGCTTTGAATGCAAAGTTCTCAGAAGTAAGGATGGTAAAAATCAATGTCTTTTGTTCATGCTAAACTGATACAGCATTTTCTCCTTTTTTTTCCACTTGCAGAGAAAGAATGGGTTCAAATCTTCTGATTGAAACTGCAAGAAATTCCAAATGTCCGAAGGTAAATACATCCTATGTAGTAGCTACACAGTAGTAAATATTGTATATTTCAGAAGTACTTTCAAGAGTTCTGAGTAAAAGTACTGTGCCCAGAAGAACACTGGATAAACAGCTTGAGTGTCGATATGCTCTCCAAGCTTCCATATGAGATAACCCTTGCTCTTAAAGGATAAAAAATCATTAGATTCTTAAACCTCTGAGCAGTTTCTCACAGTCTTAGCTAATACTTTAAGTTAGAATATGTTTCAGAGAGTTATTTTTTTTAAAGGGTTGTAAGCAGAGAAATACTAGGTCAGTTTCTTGAGGCTGTGCAAAGTTTGAGAGTTTTTTAATAGAAGGGAATTCTAGTATCTGGAGGTCCTGTTATGTCAGCTGTGATCTGTGTTATTGTATAAGGAGAGAATAGGGTTTCTTCTCACTTTCGGTGGATTACCAGGTTTCCTCAGTCACATTTGTAGGCCCTGAGATCTTTACTCTTCCTGTGAGATATAAAGGGCACCAAATTAATTGGAGGGGTGTTATATACAGCAGCAGCACGAGAGTGAAAGATGAGAAAGGAAGGTTATTTCATTCTTGGTGAAGGATAGGGTGTGAAGAAAGAAGAGAAATATAATAGCCCATATTTCAGAACAATCTGTAATTAACAGGTGTTTTGGTGTCATAGCACTATATTCAATGCTTTACTGTTAAATGGAAGACATTCACATTTTTCTAAACATAGAAACATGTGCTTGACTGCCTGCGTTCCTAGTCCATGTCTAAAACAAGGACATGAAAAGGCTGGAGTGGTATGTTGCTTTCTGAGAGAGAAGCTATCCTACATTGACTTGAAAGTTATCTTTGAACTGGGATCTTTGGCTTCCTTCCATGTTCTTCAGTAATAAAATGTGAATATAAATAGACCTGAAACTAGCTATTCCCAGTAATTGCTTTGTTTTGCTGGCAGTGGTGGCACTCTTTGCAAGGCACAGCAAAATCAAAATCAAACATGCAGTTGTATGCTCTGCTGCTGTTAAATTCACAGATTTTTCCAGAAGGCGCTCAGCACTTTGCAATTTAGAGTGCATCAAAATATATGTGGGTATTCCCAAAAATAAATTAAAGCATCGATTTGATAAGTTTTCTATTAAATTTTCCAAAGGCTTTTTTTTTTTATTATTATTTATTGCTTTTAGTAGTGCTTAGAAGCCAACCTTCCTTTTTACCAAAATGGGAAGCTTTTCCTCCATCGAATGATGCAGTACAAATCATGCACGTGTTTTGCTTCTGCATTATCAAATAGAACTTATGCTTTCCTTTTCTCTAAGGATTGGCTTACTGTGAATTAAATGATACATAGCTGAAGAATGGAAATTAATGCAGTGATATCACTGTGTCAGCTCCTAGTGCTGTTGAGAAATGTTTCACAAATACACCCTTCTCTAAAACAGTAAATAAAATAGAATCCAACACCCACTTGGCTGCTGAAGTGTATTGTTCTGGCAGTGCCAGCTAGGCTGGGTGCATCACCACTGAAAGGTCTTGCACATTCTAGCACTCACTACAACTGTAGCTGATACATGATATCAAGTGATACATCTGTAAAATGTCATTTCGTTGCAGTCGTGTTTAGATTTATGGAAGTAGTTTTTTGGCTTTTCACTTAAATTTACTTATAGGAGTTTTCCTAATTACATTTCAGTGTCCTTACAAAACACCTTGAAAGATTTATATTGGATTCTTTGGGGGGTTTGTCTCTGGGAGAGATTCTTCCTGCAGTCCTTTAAATCAATTTGAAATACTGAATTATTTTATTAGAGGAAGAAATTGATTGGCATTTCTACCATTTGTATTTAATGACATTCTTGCTTTGCTGGTTGCAGACCAGTAAAACTAGTAGAGTTTTCATAAAGGTAAAGCATTTTCAAATTGTATAGATTGCACCAGCTTTTTGTTTAAATATCAGTGGATAGATAGTGGTGTACACAGAAAAGCCAGTGGAAACAATCAGTTTGAGGTTAAAAAGAGCATTTTCTTTAGGGAGGTTTTTTTGTTCAGTTTTCTGTTTGTTGTTGGTTTGGTTTTTTTTTTTACTTTCACGTGTTAAAATGTAGGTAGGCACTATAAAAATAAATAAATAATAGACTGAGTAGAATTCCAGAGACCCATTCAGTGTATAAATTGAATTTCATATTGTGGAAAGCTGTCATCCTCATATTATTATTAACATACATAACTATTTCTGTTCTTCCTAACTCACTAGGTGTCTGCCGTAAGCACCATTGTAAACAGAGGAACACCACTGAAAGCATTTGTTTTCAGAAACTACAACCACTTTCCCAGTGTTAAGTCTCATTATATGGGAGGCTGTCAGTATAAACTGTGGCAAGCCATTAGAGCATCATCTGCTGCACCAGGTTACTTTCAGGAATACGTTTTGGGCAACTATCTTCATCAGGTAAGTTGAAATCTTTAGTAAATATTTTCCAGTATTAAAGCTGAGAAAAAAATTGTCTGAATTTCTGAATTAGCACTAAGCAAGTAAATTGGTAGCAGAAAGGAAATCTAGGATGTATAGGGTTAAGAAAGGAAATTTTTAGGTTGTGTAGCCCTTACTGAACTAGAAATGTTATAGGCTTCAAAGTCTTAGTCTTCTTGATACAAACTTAAGCTCTTCTACTGTTCCTTTCTTCTTTGCCTGGAAGGAAACCTTATACAAGTTGTAAATTGCCTTTGACTTCCTGCTTACAACTGGTATTTCATTGGGCATTATTTCACTAAACAGATGGTGTGACTTAAAATCTAACAATACTGTAAAGTGTGGAAAAAAATAATCAAGTTACACATTTCACTGTTCCTTTTATTAGTGCATAATTTCAGTTTATGTTCTAGTTTTAATTCTTTCCATTGATAGCTTATTAAGCTCTACCCTGGTTCCAAGTTAGTGAAAATAATAAGAGATGCCACAGCAGTAAGATTAAACATGAAGACAACTGCAAAATAAATTCCATTGAGGGTAAAGCAGTGTCTCTTCTCAACAGTGTGTGCTGTTTGATTGTTACTTCTGTTGGTGACCCTGATTAGGAAAGAGCAAGGCAAATTAATTTCTTTAGTAGTTTTTTTTTAACCATTGTGTTCGTGTCCTCTGATGCCCCTTTATTGTTCTGTAGTTGTCTGAGGTTTAAAGGAATTCTTTCTACAGTACATATTAATGTAAAGCAATTGGTATGTATTTTTAAGAGGATGTGATGCAAATGCATGGCAGAAAAGACTACAAAGGGTGACTGAACCTGAGGCCTTCTACAAAGACAGCCTAGGATTCACTTAAAGCAAGCATCTATTGCTATGCTATTAATAGCATGGTTTGAGTAGTAAATGCATCTGATTCACATGCAGAATTTCTCATGGTGTCCATTAAAGGGCTGTGTGGTGTCATTAGCGTTGTAACGTGTGTACGTACTACTATAGTTTAAAGACTAACAGTTAAATAAGGACTATAACATGGAATAGTGAAAAATACATTAGATTAAGAGATAATAAACAGAAGAATTGATACAGAGAAACAGCTAGAATTTAATCTGAAAAAAAACCCAGCATACTTCCATACTTTGAATTAACATTTATAAGGAGATGGAATAAATATATTCAGCTATATTAGTTGGGGGGTGAAAGGGAAAGATTCCATGGAAAGCAGGATGGTGCTACTATATCAACCAGATCCCAAGAGTTCTTCCATTTTATTGTTTCTCCTTTTTATAAGGGTCTCCTTGTTACGCCAGCATCCTTAGCACAATATATCTTATTATCCCAAAAACATTTTAATCAAATACTACCTGAAATAAGCACATAAGTTTGGGGGGAAGGGAAGGGTTAAAGCTAAAAATAGAGTAACACATCAGGTATTCCAAGCCTAAGCACTGCTTGAAATCCTGAAATGTGTTTGTCTTCCATCTGGCTAAGCAAAACTGGAAGGAGAGCTGCTTTAGCCTTTGGAGCTGTTCCAAGCTGCTCCTTAACTGCTTGAATGGGTCAGTGTTAAGCTATGTGAAGCACTTTTCTTTCTCTTCTTACCTTTCCACTCCCTCTTTCCTTGAATTGAGAGTACGTCGAAATTCATCTGTGCTTCTGTATGAAGAATAGCTAAACAAGCAGTGTGACTTTTAACTTCTACACCATGCTTAGACAATTGTTTGTCTTCAAATGGTTTTTGAATTGCCAGACTTGTGTGAAATGTGGTAAGGTGGGTATTCATTTCATCTATACTCCCTTTTAAGTCAGATTTGCCAGATTAGAGATTGTATGATTAGTGTTAATAGAGATCAGGTCTAATATTCTCTGACACAGAGCTCAAGTGAAGTATAGCTCATTTTTCCTTACTCCAGCATCTTTGGACAAAGCCCTTCCATACGATCTTACCAACAGTATTCCACAAGCTCACCACTTTCTTCTCTTTGATGGATTCTAATTACTAGAAAGCATGGGCTGTTCATCTTTGTAAGCCTCAAAAGTGTGTTTTCAGTACTAAACCTGGTAGTTGTAGTAGAACTAGATACTAAATTTCTGACTTAAGCTTTCATATCATCTGAAAAAGTCTTTTCTACCCAGGCATTATAATTAAACAACTTTGAATTCTTTTAGAATCTGAAGGTTGTCAGCTTTCATGTTTCTCACGCTTTTCTTTCCCTAGATTACTCTTTTCTTACCACGTCCTATTTTCATAATGATCTGTTTCGTGTGGGATATGCTTGGTTTTCCATGGACAGACAGGTAGCAACGTGCTGCATGGCAAATACTACATAACTATCTTCATACTGGTTTCAGTCTCAGCTTGCAAATCCACTGCTGCACACTCAATCTGCCTTGAATTACCTTGCTTTAACCATGGGGGAAGAGTCCTCACGCACGTAGCAGACATTAACCTTATGTTCTTGGGCGTAGTGGTACCTCAGTGGAAAATGCAAGGTAATTGAGAGTTTTCTCTGTTGAAGTATCCAAGATGAATTGAAAAGAATGCATATGCAGAAATACATTTTTAAGTAAATATAATCCTAAATTTAGTCATATTTCTGTTTAAAATAGCTTTGCAATTATTAATAATTTAGTCCTTACTTGAGGGAGGTGATCCTGCCCTTCTACTCTGCTCTCGTGAGACCTCACCTGGAGCATTGTGTGCAGTTCTGGTGTCCTCAACATAAAAAGGACATGGAGCTGTTGGAACAAGACCAGAGGAGGCCATGAGGATGATCAGGGACTGGAGCATCTCCCATACAAAGACAGGCTGAGAGAGTTGGGGCTGTTCAGCCTGGAGAAGAGAAGGCTGAGTGGAGACCTCCTAGCAGCCTTCCAGTATCTGAAGGGGGCCTATAGGGATGCTGGGGAGGGACTCTTCATTAGGGACTGTAGGGACAGGACAAGGGGTAACGGATTCAAACTTAAACAGGAGAGGTTTAGATTGGTTATAAGGAAGAAATTCTTTCCTGTGAGGGTGGTGAGGCACTAGAATGGGTTGCCCAAGAGAGATTGTAAGTGCTCCATCCCTGGTAGTATTCAAGGCCAGATTGGACGAAGCCTTGTGTGGCATGGTTTAGTGTGAGGTGTCCCTGCTTATGGCAGGGGTGTTGGAACTGGATGATCTTAAGGTCCTTTCTAACCCTAACTATTCTATGATTCTATGATAGCTCATATCATAAATATGAGATAGTAGATTGTTATTAAGAATCTTTATTCTAAAAGTGCACTGCAATTGTCATGTTAAGCTTGTTGGCCAGATTACGTACGATACTAACATTTGTAGTTTATATGGAAGTACTTGCTCTCTTCTGTTTTACCACTTTAAGCCTGTACAGTACCTAACAGGGTGGGCTGCTTTTCAACTACAAAGATAAATAAAGCATAACATTGTTAGACATCCTCAGTAGTACCATGATTTTTGAAAAGTGCATCAGCAGAGTGTGCATTAACTGTAAATAATGAATAATAATTTATGCCAGAGGCCCCTGTATTGCAGTAGTGTCAGAAAGCTGATGGCCTTTTGAGGATTTATTTTTTTTTTAATGGATTGGAAGCATTCATTAATTAATCAATGAGCATAATCCATTTTCTGAACAGAAACTATGTCGGTTTCGTACTAATTTATGTATAACCTGCTGCTGCAGTCTCGGTGCTTCTAAATAATTCAGAGTGTAGAGACAGCCAAAATGTGAAAATGATTGTAAAATATCTGGAAACGTTCAGAATAGTAAATATAATGAGATTTGTATCCTGGCTTTGAAGTTTGGGATTCTAAAGGATTAGGTAGAGACCATGTTTTGTGTTAGCTTATCAGTCAGTGGTATGTGCAAATCTGAATGAAAAGCACTCTGGCCATTGTTCTGACTTAGGGCTATTCAAATGTGTGAAAATATTTGTTTTAATAATGGAAATTTAGGGGAATTGTTTTATGGTCAGCCTGCATATTCTTGTCTTACATTATCTAGCTTTTGTTGGAGTACTTTTGCAAATGGTGTGAGGTAGTTGAATGAGTTCTGTGTAGGGTTAAGATTGATTCGTAAAGATTTTGTGTATGTCCCTAGATGTATATGCTGGAATTATGCCTGAACCCAACTGTAATTGTTCACTTTTCCATAATCTATAGATATATATATACATGTATATACACATGCAAGGGCTTTCTCTGGGACCATTCTGACTTCCTATACTTGGCACTGTAAACGTTCAAGGGGTTGTAAAGTGTGTGACCTTTTCCCATAAGGTAGTAAATGATTGTATAGTTTTTCTGATGTAGTTGTAGCAAGAGGTTCCAAGGTGCCTGTACACTTAACTCTTACTTGTGCTGCGGGTGAGCTGAAGGCAGGCTTGTTACATTTCTGCAGAAAGTGAGCAGTTCCAAACCAAGGAGCAATATTTACATTCAGGTCAATCATGCCATGCTATCTGGTTCCACTCTGTCAAGTAGGAAAAAACAGTGCAGCTGTTGGTAGATGAGGGGAGGAGGATTAATATTCTTTGTGGTTCAAAAGAGGAACACATTAACATTCAAAGGGATTTAATCCCTGTAACGTGCTTCTCCAGAAACCATGCAAGTCAAGAGAGCCCAAGTCATGATGTTACAATATAGAAGCTGTATTGCCACATGTCAGCTCCTTTATTTTAAAGTCTATTTATGAAGCACTGAGGGCTCTGACCCTCTTCTCAGTCCTGTTATAACCAGTGATACTTTTTTTCCCACTTCCCACGGTGGGGTTTTGTTTCTTATATCTGTTCCTTTTTCTCTTTTTCCTGTGGTGTGGAAGCCATTTGGGGTGCTCAGTAATGTCACTTGAGTAGACAGTACAGTATGCTCAGGAAATTACCACTGAATTAAAAGAGCAATTGAAGATGTAAAAAAAATCATTATGCACACTTCATTTACTAAGTTTTACAGTAAAAACTAAACTTGTCCCACAGGATTCATTAAAAGGCAGCAGGGAGTGTGCGTGTGTGTGCGTGTGGTGTTGGCAAGTTTAGCAAAGCCACAGATTTTTCTCTAAGTGAAACATCCTCTATTTAATACAAAGAATTTGATCACCCTTTTCATCGTAGCTTTCCATGATTTCATTGTTGCATTATAATTTCATTTATTAAAATGCTGGGGTTAACTTATAGTAGTGTTCTAATAATCATATTTTCTTTGAGCAAGATCAGATAGTAAAGGGATTAAATGGGCAGCTAATCTTATAGAGGAGTTTTAATAATGCAAGTGTAAGAGGACGTGTAGTGAGAATACAACCTAGAAATAAAAAAGATTTATAATACAATAATACAATGTAACTAAAATTCTACATCTCACCTCTGTTTGAAAAAGCTAGTGTATACTTCCTTCATATTTTACAAACCTTTCCTTTCCTTTTATTGGGCAGTAAATCTACAAAGCTGTTTTATCATTGTCGCTTGTTACAGGAGAGGCCTTCAGAAGTAATTCGCTTAGTGGATCCTACCCTAATTGGTTTTACACAGTAGCTTTTAAAATTAGATTCAAGGGTGCTTCCCAGAGTCTAAGAAGACATAGAATATAGGTCACATTGGCGTTCTTTTCATTCTTAGGATATGCCACGGTGATCAGAATGCACCAGAGCTTATACAGACTGTGGTTTAATAGGTGTATCTTGTTCTCACAATGATGGAAACAAATATTTCTTTGTTTCTCTGTCTACTTGTTGCCATACACATTTTCCTACAGCCTTCGAGGCAGTGTCCCCTGCTGTTTAAGGAAAAGGGGACTTACTGGATTGTGTTAGCTACATGAGCATGCATTCCTTTCCCTTAGGGATCCTAGAGGTTTGGTAGCAGCTCTTCAGGTGGACGCACATGCTGCCGTTTACCAGCCTTTGTGAAATTGCTGTGGTTACTTCACCAGAGCAGACTGTTCGCAGTTCTCTGCAGGGACCTGCTAAGTGAGGTGTTATTGGAAGATTTAGTTAGTGAAATGAACTTGAGAGTATATTTTGCTTAGGAATTTAACTTAGAAGCATTATAGCATTATACTTACTTTTTTATTTCAAATGTAATGCTTTGCTAGTGTAATTTTCAGAGTGCTTATTTAAAGAAAAGACAAACTCACTCTCAAATGAGCTGTATTACATTTAACTTGGGGTTTTTTTGCTTAGATTTCTGGGTCCTTGTATCTTTAGTGTCACTATTTGCCAGCTAATATTTGCTATAAAACAAATCTTGTGACATCAAAGGAGCTGGTATAGTGAAAAATTACCAACTGAGTGGATTCATAGCCTCTGTACAGACAGTGAGGTTGCTGCTCTCAAGTTCTGCTGTAACTGGCCACCATTTCTTAGATCAAAACCTCACTGTCAGTTCTTGATCATTTCTGGTTTCTTTTTCCCCTCCCAGATTGGGGCCACATTTCCATACCAAATGGCTTTGTCATACTAATTACAAATAAAAGCCTAAAAATCTTGTGGGTACATGGTGGTCTGGTGCTTAATTTGAACCATTGCTTGCAGCTTTGTCAGCTGCCACCCAGCCTCAGGTTTGCCCTTTGTGTGTAGTTAAGGAACTGCCCTCTTCCCGTCCTTGATACAGGTTCTAGTACTGTGATAGGAATAATTTTCACCATGTGTAACAATGTGCATAAAGGTAGTTCAGTACCCAGTGCATTTCTATTAGTCAAAAAGGGCACAGTGTCTGCATCCAGTTTTCTGTGCTGAGCTTCTCTTCCAAGGATTAACCTATAGTGTTAGTTTTGCAACCCCCAGTCAGATGGCAAGCTCTTCAGGACTCTTTATGTTGCAATGGTTCTTTTACCGGGGGGTGGGGGAATATTTTCACTGCTGCGTTTAGCAGCAGATAGATTTTTTTTTTTTATTTATTTTACTTTATGTTTTGCTACATAATTTAGGATTATTTCAGCTCGTGTGTCCTGGGCTGGGCGAGGGAGTGTTGGATGAGGGAATATAGAAGGAAACAGTTTCCTTCAGGTCAGATGCGCTCCTCTGTCATGGTCACCAGCTGCATCACAGACTGTAGTTCATAAACATTCAAAGCTGCCTTTGCTGTGTCTGCCCTTGTAGAAGGTTACTTCAAGAAGATATTTCTTCATTTTTGTCACAGCCAGAAGATTTCTTATTTTCACTCCTAAGTCATTTCCTAGCTAATGAATACAAATTCTTTTTGTGCCAGTACTGTTCTCTAGTTCAATCAGCTTTTCTTCTTGCAGTATTTACCCTTGTGATGTGTTTATAGAAAGCAGTCTCATCCTTTTTTAATTTTGTTAGTCTAAATATGCCAGTCTGTCTGAATCCTGCAAAATAGACTCTATGTTCTCTTGATCATCTAATGGTCCTTCATTGCACCTGCTCCAATTTGAGTAATCTTTCTGGAAACTGGACTATTCAGTGTGGTTTGGCAAGACCCAGCATACATTGTGCAAACTTGAATGAAAGACTAGATTCAAACCTAGCAGTTCTAAATTAGGAGCAAAATTCAGAGGAATTAATTTGATCAGGCTGGAACACTGTATTCTGCGTGATGTCTTATCAGTGTCCTGCCTTTCCTTTTCAGAGGAGGTTACATCTTAGAATTACAGTTGCCTTTGTAACATCTACTTCATACGTAGGTGCTTTAATCATCCTGTGATAGGGTTATGCTTGGATCTTTCTCATGGTTGATCTCACTTCAGCTTAGTTCTGAAGAACACAGCTTTTTGTTTATGGGCACTTGGGTTGGCTATATGTTGTCTCCTTTGTGTTTCCTTAGAGTGCCTGTGTATTTACAGTAGGGCCTTTCTATTTACATTGCCTGTAACTTTATAGTAACAGGCTTCATTAGCAATCTCATGCTTTTGAGAAAAGAATAATGAATAGGATGAGCCCCAAACCAGCTGTTGAGTTGCTCTGATAGAAAACAGTCCCAGCCGGAGTTCCCCATCCACAGTAGATTGCTGTCCCATGGATTAGCCTGTTCTTTCTCCACTGTAGGCTCCTTCATTGCTGCCAGTGCTCTGGTATGTAAATTCAGATTTTCTTCCTATAAAAGCTTCAATGCTTCTCTCCCTTTGTTAAGCCCATCTTTGTATTTTGTCATCTGGGCATGTACCTCTTCATTTAGATGACTCATGAAACCGCGGAACTTTTCCTTCAGTTCTTTCTCCCCTTTCTCTTGCCCCCACTGTGGGTACAAATACTAGGTAGTTCATATCCAAATCTATGGGTTTGTAGTTTTTTGTTTGTGGTTTAGGGTTTTGTGTTTACCTGTACTCTTGAACTTTGCCTGTGCTTCCCAAACATCATACGGAGAACGTGAGGTCAGGCCTGCGTTTGTGGCCAGTGTAGATTCAGCCCCAGGTCAGTCAGGTTATACATTGTGATCTTTGCTTATAATGTTACAGGTCATTCATTATTTAGGAACCACAGTTAAAATACATACTATCTTAGTGATGTGTCCTATTGTTCATTGCAGAATTCATTTAATTAAATCTGTGCTACACCTGCTTATGCTTTTAATGAAATATCTGACAATGTATTTTATTGCCAAATAATTCTCCTATGATGCCTGTTAATATTTACCAGATCTTCATCAGCGCAGTGTAACAATCCATCTTCCGTATCTGGCACAGACCGATGAATTCAGTATTGTCTTCTGAGCAGCTGGTCGTTTCTGTGAGTTACTGGCTGGCTGGGATGAGTTAATAATTTCAGATAATCAGCCAGCCACCTCAGCCATCACTTCACTCCAAGGATCTGTCAAGAGCAAATATGGCTAATGTAGGGTAAAAAATGGAAAACAGATTAAGTGTTTGGTTTGTAATAGCTATAGTACTGATATCTCTCCGAAGCATATAGCATGACATTTGTGTGTATGCAAACAACGTACTACGGTGTTGCTAGTTTTTAGGAAAAAAACAAAGATAAATAATTGTATGGGAGAACAGTGGCGCTGAGAAGGAAGCTTTCTGGTAACCTTTCAAACCTTATTAGATTCAGGTTTTTTACTCCATGTGATGTGATCTCAGTATATAACGTGTTCTCTTTTTGCAACTAGTGTAGTAGAAGTACAAATGCAGCTAATGTGCCTTCTGGGGTATTTTTTAAGCTGTCAGTGTTGTTCAATAATGCAAATGCATTTAATTTTAATGTTCTGTACAAATGTTTCCTACGGAACTTTTAGCCAGGTCAAGGGGAATCCCTTTTTCAGTGCACACTTGGGCAGTAGCTTATCAGTGCTCTGGGCTGTTTGCTTTTCTAATGTCTGAAGAGAAATGGTAATTTTGAGTGAGCCTTACAAATTGATGAGCACAAGAAGTTTATTTCAGGAATTTAAAGGAGCATCTCTGCCTTTTGTTAAGTAACAGTATTGGCTCACTCTGAAATTCTTAGGAATTTGGTGTACAGGAGGATTGCACTGATACCTGTCATCAATGAAGGACTGCTGGGAATCAGTATAGTGCAGAATACGTTATAAGTTACATGTCACTGACCTAGTGGTATCCCTGTTACCATGACATGAATTGTATGAAATACTTGTATAGAGAGATAATCGTAGGTCATTGCATAGTTTATAGAAAATGATCTAATTTATTAAAAAAAATAAATAATCCTCACTTGTCTCTCATGCAGCAAAGTGGGTAAGATCCACCATTAGAATGAAGCTAAAATTTGCTTAATGTCACTGTACGTTTTAGGCCGAGATTTGTTAGAAATATTGGCACTGCCATCCATTGCTTGTCACCAAGATCAAGAGGAAACAGTTGTGCTTCTGTACTTTTTCATGATTATATGGGGTCAAAATAGTTTTTGCAGGGACGTAAACATTTCCTGTACTTGCTGGGAGTTCCTTTTCAGAGCAGCCCTGTGAAGAAGGACTTGGGGGTGGTGGTCAGTGAGAACATGAACATGAGCTGACTGCACTGTGCGCTTGCAGCCCAGAAAGCAACCGTATCCTGGGCTGCATCCAAAGGAGCGTGACCAGCAGGTCCAAGGAGGTGATCCTGTCCCTCTGCTCTGCTCTTGTGAGACCTCACTTGGAGCATTGTGTGCAGTTCTGGTGTCCTCAACATAAAAAGGACATGGAGCTGTTGGAACAAGTCCAGAGGAGGGCCACGAGGATGATCAGGGACTGGAACATCTGCTGTATGGAAACAGGCTGGGAAAGTTGGGGCTGTTGAGCCTGGGGAAGGGAAGGCTGCGTGGAGACTTCATAGCAGCCTTCCAGTATCTGAAGGGGGCCTATAGGGATGCTGCGGAGGGACTCTTCAGGAAGAAGTTCTGTTAGGGTGGTGAGGCACTGGAATGGGTTGCCCAGGGAGGTTGTGAGTCCTCCATCCCTGGCAGTGTTCAAGGCCAGATTGGATGAAGCCTTGGGTGGCATGGTTTAGTGTGAGGTGTCCCTGCTTTTG